>CM064568.1:16902662-17083638 GCA_032716605.1 Paralithodes platypus | reverse complement strand
AGCAGTTCAAGTCATAGGATGAAGGAAAGATTGAGTGAGGGAGAGAGTTCCAGAGTTCCATATTGATGAGTAGAAGATAAACGGAGAAAATTTGTCAATTCTTGGGCTTGAGATCTGGCACAGATACGATTGTAACTGTGGTTGAAAGAAAAGGCAGTGCCTCGTCATCTTTTCCTGCAACCTGAGAGAGCTCTGAAGAACACTGATTCTTATCATATCAAGAGAAGAGTGAAAGAGCTGCAACACTGTGGCTTTTACAAAGGGATTGTGGGGAACTAAAGAATAAGAGCGGCGATTTGCTAAGGCGAAATGCTTTTTTGATTTTAAACTCGTTCTCGATGAAGTGCGGCTACAGGGTGGGAGACTCCCCACAATATATGAACACTGCACCTCAATTACATGGTGGCTGCCCAACGTTGGTGTTGCTGCCCCTATACAGAGCAAGAAAGCTGTGCGAGGGTGAAACACCCACGTAAGATGGTTTGAGCACTACCTAACTTTCGTGGGAAGCTGTTTTAGCAAGAGTGGTAATATGATCTTTCTAAGAGAGGTTGGATGAAAAAGGATACACCTCGCAATGTTGAGAGAAGATGATGGGGTTGATGTTGTGTATTTTTTAAGAATAATTGATTAGTCTTGCGAGTGAGATTTGTGATAGGAGAGATAGAGGGAGAAATTGGGGGTCTTGGAGGCCTTTGAAAAGCTATATGATTTTTTCTTCTCCCGCCCCCGCCATTCAGAAATAATTTTTGATTGATTGCAATGGCTGGGTTTGTAACTGAAAAAACTAGTTGCATATTGTAGGTAGAGTCGACGAGCAATATGACGTGGGATAGGACGAGAAGTATAGTTGAGGAGATCCTTAATGAATATCCTTAGAACAGAGAACTAGAGACAGGAAAGCAACCCGAAGGAGACACTCCGTGCGCAGTTGATAGGTTGAGGAAGTGAGCGATGGCCGTCCTTGTGCCTACAACTGTAGCCTATTGCTGACGCAGCTCCTGAAAGCGAAAAATAAAGATACAGATAGAGGAATCGAAACCTTTGAATTGTTAGTTGTTATCGTTATTCTTTCTGCGGGTGAAATTACGATTGTTTGTGGAAGAATTCTATCGACGGCTTTCGATATGTCTAGCGCAATAGAAAACAGGTCTCACCGAAAGTCCCGAAAGGATGATGACCAGAGCTAGTTATTGATAAGCAAGAAGAATCACCATCACGAGAGCGAGCCCTTTACCTTATTGCTCGGTGCCCAAATGCGACCAGCCCTTATTTCCTGGAGGTATCCTTATGCTGTGCTTGTGCGGTTTGTCACTTGTGAGATATTTTACACTGTCTTCCTTCACTAAAATCGTTATTTTACCAGTAAATATCATTAATACTTATCCATATGCATCTATTTTACTTTTAATATGAAGATAGTAACATGGTACAACAATAAAACAAGTGGAAAAAGTGGTTGGATTGGGTCAAAATTGCCAAATGAAGAGTGAGAGTTTTTCATTTCATCAAGTGGGAGCCAGCCTGTTCCACACCCTCCCCCCCCTCTCAAGGTCTGGAGAGACACTGAGGCCTCTCTCTGTATCTCCCGTTATTTTCCACGATTAGACACACAGATGACCACTCCCTGCTAGCAACTCGCTAAATTGTTGAGTCACGAAAATATACCTATAAATAAGTTGGAATTAACCGGGAAAATAGTTGATAATTGAGGGGGGGGGGGGCGTGAAAAGGGGGAAGGAGGGGATGTGGAGGAGATGATAATGTGGCATGGCTGGGGGCAAAAAAACAAAAAAAATAACATTCAAGTGCTACTGGGGTGTTTTAACATTTTTTTTTTAGGTCCTACTTCTGATCTTAAGAGTCTTCCCGCAGTCGCCCAGTAAAACCTCTGTAAGAGTTCTCCCCCCGCAGCTCGCCTGAGTTAAGGAAACCATACTCGGTTGATTCCTGAAAGTAGATTATGGACACTGTACATGCTTTAAAGGAATTATGTCCCTGTAAAGCAATCGGATTTTACAACTACGCTCTAGAGATACAAGAAATGGAGATGCAAATTGAACGATAGTTGGAGGGTTGGGAATGGTCACCCCTTTCTTTGGTAGAGGTTGTATTAAGAGGCTAACTTCCATCAAGAAGGCAAGACGTAGAAAGAGCGGAAAGAACCAGAGAAGCAAGATGTTTGCCTAGGCAAGGAGTCAGCACGGAAGAATCGTTTTTTGGAGGAGTATCAACAGGAACGAATTCAACACCATACGGTCGATATGCCTTCTTAGTATTAAGCCCAGAGAGGGGAGAGGGGGTTGGAGAGAGGAGAAGTAGCGCTGTGAATCATCAAAGGTGAAATTTTTAGCGAAAGTTTGTAGCGAAGAATGCCTCTTTTGTCAGAGGAAGAGGTGACGGTGGTACCGTCAGAGTGAAAAAAGAGAGGGAAAGAGGAGGAAGTTAACTTGTTAGAGAGTTTTTTTTGGCGAGATGCCAAAAAGCTGGAGAAGAGCTGAGTTGGAAAGGCTTCCAGAGCATTGTTAAGTGACGATTTTAATCAGCGTAGGAATGATGTTCTATCATTAAGGGCTACAGACTGTCTCAATTCATCCTTTTAGCTACCAGAATACCTAGTTTCAGCGTTATATAGTTGTCTAAAATGTAGCTGAAACCAAATATAAAAGACGTCTCCGATACTGTAAGGGTTTAACAGTGATTAGGCTTAGTAATCCTTCCAATCAGATGGAGCCTATTCCAGTTATCATTTTAGCTCTCTGCTGACCTATTCGAACATCCGGGTCCTCATTATTATTTGGTTTGTTCCTTTTTGTTACCTAAGCCAAATTCTGTGAATAGTCTGCCAACTATTGATTTTTTGTTCTGGCTACAAATAAGGACGTTTAATTTACCTTAGGAAAGATCTCACGGTGTAGATAGGGTATATATATCGCAGTTAATCCCTGACACCCACAAGATCTTCCAATATTTTAATAAATACATCACACTTAATTTCCCTGACACCCACAAGATTCCTTCGCACAATTAAATACCATCTATTAGGGCTAGCCAGAATCAACTAAAGAAAGGTGTTTATATATCCTGTAACCTGCTATTTTAATTGTTATCCCCCGTATCGTACATTCAACGATCGCCCTCTCCCTCTTCTCTTCTCTTCTCCCTAATTTTTCCTCTCTTCCCCACTACACACTTTTTTTTTCCGTCTGTTTCTTCCCTTCAATAGACTGCCAGCCGGCGGAATCCACTCCCCTCGGCTCCAACTCCTCGCTCTCCTCCTCTCGTCATTCCTCGCCAACCCCTCCCATACTTCTCCGTCTCTCCCCCCTCTCTATCGCCTCTCTCATGTGGTTGTTCCGAGATAAGGATAAATTCACGTTACAGTATATTATTTCAATAATGTAATCTACAGACCTGTTATTTGGACTATTGTTTGGCTTGGTAATATTTTATTTCTGAACATACAAATTGTCCTCCCCTCTCTTTATCTCTCTCTCTCTTTCTGTATATATATATATATATATTATATATAATATATATATATATATTAATATATACATATGCAGTACCGTATATACTGTATATGCATATACAGTATATACATATATAATATAGATATATATTATATTATATATTATATATATATATTATATATATATCGAGGGGAGTGGCCAAAAAAATACCTTCATTGTTCCCTGATTAAATAGCACTGTATGGATATTTCCATATTCAAAATATGCAACAGGGGGCAATGCCTAGTGAGTTCATTGCTCAATAGGTGGCATTCTAAAAGTGAGGGTCTGAGTCTAGGTAGTGAGATGGTGAAGCATGAAGGCGGAGTAGTTTCTAGAGATGGGGCTGCCTCGAGCCGTGAGTTGAACTCTAAGGCCCGAATTCAGAACAGTGGTTTAAACCTCCTCGCTGGTTTAAACCCGAGCTTGAAACTCAATCCAGGACTATCGGTATTCAGAATGAAATCCTGAGCCGCTTATCCAGTTGTGACGCATGTCCAGTGTGAGCATGCTGTACAGAACGCCTAGTCATGCCCCACTCTCGCTAGGATCGTCAGGGCAGGAACTTTGGCTGTAGTCTATGTAGAGTTTCCTAACTTAGTTCATGTGAGCCGTTGTACTATAAGTATTATGAATATGTATTTTGTTTTCATCTGAGTCAACGAGTTCTATTTTATATCATTAGTTATAAGTATTGTGTGTAAAACTTATTTGTAATGATGGGAGAAGCAGCAGCCACAGTTGGGGGTCAGTGGGTGCGCCATGCGGGAGGTGGGCCTAACTCACTAGCACTCCCCCCCTCCCCCCTCCCCTCAGTGCTAGGGGAGCCTTTGTCTATCCCAGAGGGAGAGAGAGAAATTACGTAATGGTTGTCAGTGGGCGGGTCCTTAGTATTTCACGTTGGGTCACTAGAGGGCCGGGTATAAAAAGGGAAGTCTAGCCATTTTTTCATCAGAACTCATTAGCCAGAGCGACTTCTCATTTCCCTTGCTAACTATATATATTCTTCTGACTGATGTGAACTTTCTCTACTACCTTACATTCCTATCTCCTCTTTTCCCTGCCTGTTTAACTTCCATGGTCCCGTTGGTGCAGAGCTAGTCAGCCAACGTATTATCGCTTGAGTTCTCACTAGATACTTGCCTATTAGATAGCCTATTTTGGAAGGGTTAACTTAGAATAGGATTGATTTATGTTTGTTGCACTTGTATATGCATTTCCCTGTGTGTTATTATTATTATTCCTGTTTTCTGCTAGTCTAGGTAATGCTAGACTGGGGTAAGGCTTTTCTGTGTTATGAGTTGTTGTTTGATGCAGTGGTTAAGCGATAAACCTGCATATTCGTTTCGGTTCAGTGAAGCCTAGGTTGTTTTCGTGGCTGACTGTGTTGAGTTAATAATTTACAGTGCGTGAGGGCAAGAGCCTAACCACCCTGTATTTTATTAACAGTTTGTTTTTACTTTGCCAAGGAGCCGGGAGAAAACCAGATACAAGGGATCTGGATTTCTCAAAGTGCACTTGTTAGTGTTAACATAATACTTTAAACAGTTGTGAGGACTTCGCTAGGCTACGAGCCGTTTTTGCTCAGTCACTGCTACCTTTTGCCCACAGTACCCCAGCTAGACTTTACTCGATTAGTAGATACAGAATAGTATTGAAGCTTTCCTTATGTATGATATTGTTTATGCACTATTGATTTCATGTGTTGCACGCTTGGCTACTTTAGTGATTAGTGGCCCACGAGCACAATCCGAGTAGGCTATTGCCGTTGCATTTGCGGAGTACTTCTTTTTAATGTTTGCCATTTACTATTGCATATTCTTTTGCATATTCTTTTAATTATTCTTATGCCAATTTAAACCTTTAATAGTATTTAATTGCTAATGTTTTTGCTTATTGAATTACTGTTCAAAATCCGATACGTACTTCTTACGAGCATCCGAGAAGCATCTAACTTTTTTCAGAAGATTCCTTGCTCGATGCTTAAGGACTATTAATTAACATAACGTAATAGTGCCGATCCGAAGTAGAGGGTGGAGGACTTCTTAAGTTCTTAGTCAAGGGTGGATTACTTCGGCTTGGCCAACACTATTCTTTGGTGTTGTTGTTTCTTACTTCTTTGTTTGATTGTTGACCAGACTAGATAATTCCTGTCTCTTTATTAGTCTGTTGTTGAACACTAGTACCCGAGTTCTTGTATACCCCGTTATAGCAGATTGAACTCTGGAGGGTATTGGTGTTTTTTGTTCGGCTGGCAGTACTCAGGGGTTGGGATCGTATGTTTCCGTTGTGGCAGCGAGCCGTATTCGAGTCCTGATTGAGAGCCCTTGTGTACCCGAGTGCCAGGTCGTAACAAATGGCGACCTTGCTTAGGATTTTGTGAACAGTATACATTTTGCAGAGTTGTACAACATTTGTTTGTTTGTATTTTAGCGTGCATATTGAGGGTTTTTTTTTTGTATGGCAATTAGTAAAGCCTCCAGTTAAGAGACTCCAGTTAATTTAGTAATTAGTGCTTGCATAGGAAGTTTACCACTTTTGTCTCGAGAATTTTTTTGTGGACTTCAGTATGTCGTGCATTAGCACTGACGATGAGCGAGAGATGCCATTTGAAGGTGTGCCGTTAGTAACCAGTGAGGAGGATGCTAGAGTTTTTGTGAGTAAGCGGTACCACGTGACGGAGGAGAGGCTGACGGGGGTGAATGTTTGTGGCTTGCACCTGATAGCCAAGGTTTTGGGCATTTCCAATGTAGTAGGGATGTCCAAGGGGGAGCTATTTCCTGGGTGTTGCGTGGGCGACATGGGGTTTCGGAGGAGAGGGCGTTTGGGGGGGTTCCTCCCAAGATCCCCTCTCACTCGACTCCCACAGTGCCGTCCACTCAGTTACCGGAGGTTAGCACTCTCCCACAGAGGGATGAGAATTTGCAGATTGGAGTGCCCTCGGGTGGTGCACATGGTGGTTCCCCAGTTTTTGCCCCCCCTCCTTCAGTAGTGGCAGCTCCCTCTTCCTGCCTGTCTCCAGATATGGTATTTAGACTTGAGCTTGCTAAGATTGAGGCTAGGAAGCAGGAGATGGAGGCTAGGAAGCAGGAGAATGAGACCAGGAGGCAGGAGGAGGCAAGAGGATGAGACGAGGAGGCATGAGATTGAGGTTAGGAGGCATGAGGCTGAGCTTAGGTACGACTCGGAGAAATATTGTGCTAAATTAGATTTAGATAAGACTCGTGCAGAGTCGACAGGGACTCGGATGGGCCGTGAGGGCCAAGTAAGAGAACAGTCCTTGGCCCACTTAGTCAAATTGGTGCCGGTATTTAGTGAAACTGAAGTCACAGAATTTTTTAATCGTTTTGAGAAGCGTAGGCAGCATAATTGGCCTGAAGAGAAGTGGGCAGCTCTAGTCTCCTCAAGACTTACGGGTAAGGGTTCTGAAGGCTTATGATGCACTGCCTTTAGAGTTTTGCATTGACTACCCAGAATTGAAGAGAGCTGTTCCTACGGGCATACGAGTTGCAAACGGAAACATATCGATTGAAGTTTCGGGGTGTTACAAAGACCTAGGGAGGCGACCTTTCTTGAACATGCCCGGGACTTAAAAGATGCACTTAAAAACTGGACCCGTTCTGAGAAAGCTGAGACGGCAGAACAGTTGACTGAGCTGTTTCTGCTCGAGCAGTTTTATAAGTGTACTGGTGCAGAAATGACTTTAACTATTAAAGAAAAGAACCCAAAAACTCTACAGGAGGCAGCTGAGATGGCTGACCTCCGGCTATCACTAATTCGTGGGTGCGGGTCTGCCCAGCGTAGTGAGGCAGGTAACAAGGGGCGTGACGCCCCACCCCCCCCCGAGTTAGTGATATACCTTAGACAAACAAGTACAGGAGCCATGATACCAAGACTGACCACAAGACTAGCACCGTCCCATTTAAGAAGGGGCCGGGCCCTTCCCAGTACCAAGGGAAGCCCAAAGGGGAGTTGGAGTGTTATCAATGTCATAAAAAGGGGCACTTTGCAAGAGTCTGTCCTAGCAAACCACCTACAGCAGCTGTGTCTTTGGCCTGCAACATTGGTGTGTCTCCGAAGTCATCTGAGTTTGCCCGGGGCAGTTCGTCAGAGGCTGAGGCACAGCCAATGCAGAAGCACCTGGGAGGCTCTAACCCTGCTCATGATGTTTTTTGCGACCATAGAGGGCGGGGTTGCGTGATGTGGGCGGGGCGCAAGCATGGAGTAGAGGTCTTGCGTGATACAGGTGCTTCCCAGACTCTGATGAAAAAGTTAACTGGCTACCCTATAAACGCGGCTCGGGTGGTAGTGGTGCAGGGTATTAATGCAACTCGGTCATACCCGCTGGTGCGGTTGGAGTTGGAGGTGGATGGTGTGGCACGTGAATTGGATGTCGGAATTGTGGAGAAACTGCCAGTGGAGGGCGTCGACCTTCTTCTCGGCAACGACTTTGCAATGCCCGCTTCTGAGGTTCTACCCTTAGTCGTTGCCGAGAGGCCGGCCGACGTGAGTAGGGAAAGGCAAGAGTGGGTCGAGCGGTGCCAGACACAACCCATGGCGTATGTTGTCACCCGAGCTCGGGCAGCTAAAGTGTCACAGCCTAGTCCTCCGTCTTCAGACCAGCGGAGGAACGATCAACAGGAGGAGGCTAAAGCTGGAGTTGGTTTTAAGAGTTTTGACTCGGCGGCTCTCCTGGGTGATTCAGTATTAGCACCATTACTTAATTCTGGAGTAGCCCCTGGGCCTGTCATCGAGAGTGACGAGGCTGGGCATGACGAGTCTCTACGACAGCAACGTTATGTACATCGAGAGAGACAGAGGGAGCAGCCCAGTATCGGGGAAGGTCATGCATTGCTCCGGGAGCAGTTAGATCGCTTGGCACCCTCAGATATACGTCGGTTGCAACTAGAGGACCCTGAGCTCCAAACGTGTGCTAATGGAGCTGTAGAGCTCGACCAGCACGGCGATGCACAGCCAGGAGTTTTTTTTTATTTAGAAGGCATCCTCTATAGGCATTTTCAAGACCCTAAACGTAGTTGGCAAAAGGGGTCCGGAGTAGTGGACCAGTTGGTGGTGCCACGGGAGTGAAGGGATAGCCTACTGAGGTTGGCGCATGACACACCACTGGCAGGACATCTAGGGGTGAGAAAAACGGTGGCGGCTTTGGGGAAATTGTTTTGGTGGCCGGGGATGAAGTCTCATGTGCAGTCATGGATAAACTCATGTGATATTTGTCAACGTGTCGGGAAACCGAACCAAGTTATTCCTAAGGCTCCGTTACACCCTATTCCTGTGATTGAGCCACCCTTTAGTAAAATTATTGTTGACATGGTTGGTCGACTCCCTCCCACTAAGGCTGGAAATAAATTTTTGTTAACCATAATGGATGTTGCCACTAGATACCCCGATGCATACCCTATGAAAAATGGAATGGCTAAGACGGTAGTCAGTAACTTGTTGTGGTACTTCTCAAGGTACGGGTACCCGGAGGAGATTCAGTCTGATCAGGGATCTAATTTCACCTCCAACATGTTCAAGCAAACAATGCAACAGCATGGGATACGAGCAGTAGTATCGTCAGCGTATCACCCTGAGAGTCAAGGGGTGCTTGAGCGGTGGCATGCTACACTTAAAAGCATGCTCAGGTGTTATTGTGCTGACAACGGTATGGATTGGGATCTTGGATTGCCTTATGTGCTGTTTGCTGCTCGGGAGGTACCTGGTGAGAGCCGGGGATTTAGTCCAAACGAGCTGATTTTTGGACACCGTGTCAGGGGCCCCCTTAACATGCCGAAAGAAATTTGGGAAGGGACTGTGCAGCCTTGTCCATTATTAAAGTATGTGCTTGAAAGCCGTGAGCGCATGCTTAAGAGTCTGGAGATGGCAGGTAGAAATTTGACAGAATCACAAGCTTTGATGAAGGACAGGTATGATCGCAAAGTGAGGCTCCGGAAGTTCACTGTAGGACAAGAGGTATTAATTTTGTTGCCTTTGGTTGGTAACCCCCTCTCTGCGAAGTACACTGGACCTTATAAAATTGTAGAACAAATTTCAGACTTAGATTACCTTGTTGCCACTCCAGACAGGAGGAAAAAGAACCAGTTATGTCACGTGAACCTTATTAAAGAGTATGTGAGGCGCCCCTCTGAGCCTCTCACTGTCCCTGTGTTGGCTTGTTGCGCCGTGGTGGAGAAGGAGAGGGGGACAGTCAAGCTTCAGAGGAGGATAGCTGGGATCAACATGTTTCAGCGGATCAGTGGGCGGGGAACTCGAGCCTAAGGGCTGACGAGGCTATAGCTCATTTGCCTGAGCCGCAGTTTGATGCTATCCGTCAGTTGTTCGGTTCATACCCACTGTATTTGCTGAACACCCAGGCCTCACTACTCAGGCTATGCATGATGTTGACGTGGGGGACCATCTACCCTTTAAGTCAATCCCGTACCGTGTGCCCCCCATAAAACTACCAGCTCTGAGGGATGAGTTGGAGTATATGCTCGGTAGAGGGTTGATAGAGAAAGGCACAGTTAAGTGGACTTCCCCCGTAACACTGCAGCCTAAGCCAGATGGCAAGGTACGCTTTTGTATTGATTTCCGTAGGTTAAACGGTTTGACTCCAACTAACCCATATCCTCTTCCTCGGGTTGATGATAGTGTTGACAAAATTGGTAATGCTCGTTTTTTGTCTAAAGTAGATTTAGTAAAAGGTTACTGGCAAGTACCTTTGTCCGAGCGTGCTAAAGAGGTATGTGGTTTTGTTGTGGACGGGAGTACCTACCGGTGCAATGTTATGCCTTACGGACTTAAGAATGCACCAGCAACGTTTCAGAACCTGATGAATGAAATTGTAAAGGACATTCCAAATTGCACCGTATATTTGGACGATGTAATCATTTATGATGACGACTTTGAGAGCCATTGTGAGCACCTTGAGACCTTGTTCCGGAAACTTAGTGAAGCAGGTCTGGTAGTAAATTTGGCAAAGTGTGACTTCGTAAAAGCCACTGTGCAGTACCTTGGGTTTGTAGTGGGAAGGGGACAGGTGTGCCCTCCTCAGAACAAGGGACAGGCTATCAATAAATTTCCGCACCCAACAACCAAGAAGCAGATTATGAGATTCTTGGGTATGATAGGCTACTTCAGACGCTTCATAAAAGGTTACTCAACGGTGTTGGCACCTCTCACAGATTTGTTATCTAAAGACAAAAAGTTTTTGTGGGCACCTGAGTGTGAAAAGGCTTTCACTTTGGTGAAACATTTGCTATGTACTCACCCGATACTCAGGGCCCCAGACTTTAACAGGCCTTTTCAGCTGGCAACCAATGCTAGTGGTGTAGGGGCTGGTGCCGTCTTGCTACAGACAGACAATGAAGGTGTGGAACACCCAGTAAGTTTCTTTTCTAAGAAGTTCAATGCTGCACAAAAGAACTATTCTACAATAGAAAAGGAATTACTGGCGATTGTGCTGTCGCTCAGGCACTTCGAGGTGTATGTTCCAGCCTATGGCCCAGTCGTGGTTATCTACACTGATCATCACCCTTTGAGATTCCTGAATCAATTTCACAATTGCAATATGAGACTGACCAGGTGGTCTTTGATGTTGCAAGAGTATAACCTGGACATCCGTCATATTGCTGGATGTGACAATGTGATCGCGGATTGTTTATCAAGGGTGGATGATCAGTCGTAGGCTATCACAGGTGTGTGGGTTTGAGTGGAGGAAAATAGGCTGCCCTTATAGTGCAGCCGGGAAAAAACATTTAAAATATAAAAATCATATAAAAACTCTTTCTTTTGATATAGGTAATCGTATAAGTTTGTCATAGCCTATAGAGTTTGAGTAGTCCACGAACTATCAAACGGCTGAGCTGCTGTAAGCTCGCTCTGGGAACATGATATTGTGTCTTTTTGCTATTGTTGGGAGGAGTTATAAAATGTGAATTTTTTTTTAATAATAAGATGTGTTTTGGTGATAAACTCAGCTTTGTTTTAGTGCCATGCGGTCACTGGGTGTGAGGGGCTTGATGGGGTTCTGTGTTTGTCAGATTTTAGCTCAGGGTTGAGCAAGTAAAATCTTGGGGGAGGTGTGACGCATGTCCAGTGTGAGCATGCTGTACAGAACGCCTAGTCATGCCCACTCTCGCTAGGATCGTCAGGGCAGGAACTTTGGCTGTAGTCTATGTAGAGTTTCCTAACTTAGTTCATGTAAGCCGTTGTACTATAAGCATTATGAATATGTATTTTGTTTTCATCTGAGTCAACGAGTTCTATTTTATATCATTAGTTATAAGTATTGTGTGTAAAACTTATTTGTAATGATGGGAGAAGCAGCAGCCACAGTTGGGGGTCAGTGGGTGCGCCATGCGGGAGGTGGGCCTAACTCACTAGCACTCCCCCTACCCCTCCCCTCAGTGCTAGGGGAGCCTTTGTCTATCCCAGAGGAGAGAGAGAAATTACGTAATGGTTGTCAGTGGGGCGGTCCTTAGTAGTTCACGTTGGGCTCACTAGAGGGCCGGGTATAAAAAGGGAAGTCTAGCCATTTTTTCATCAGAACTCATTAGGCAGAGCGACTTCTCATTTCCCTTGCTAACTATATATATTCTTCTGACTGATGTGAACTTTCTCTACTACCTTACATTCCTATCTCCTCTTTTCCCTGCCTGTTTAACTTCCATGGTCCCGTTGGTGCAGAGCTAGTCAGCCAACGTATTATCGCTTGAGTTCTCACTAGATACTTGCCTATTAGATAGCCTATTTTGGAAGGGTTAACTTAGAATAGGATTAATTTATGTTTGTTGCACTTGTATATGCATTTCCCTGTGTGTTATTATTATTATTCCGGTTTTCTGCTAGTCTAGGTAATGCTAGACTGGGGTAAGGCTTTTCTGTGTTACGAGTTGTTGTTTGATGCAGTGGTTAAGCGATAAACCTGCATACTCGTTTCGGTTCAGTGAAGCCTAGGTTGTCTTCGCGGCTGACTGTGTTGAGTTAATAATTTACAGTACATGAGGGCAAGAGCCTATCCACCCTGTATTTTATTAACAGTTTGTTTTTACTTTGCCAAAGAGCCGGGAGAAAACCAGATACAAGGGATCTGGATTTCTCAAAGTGCACTTGCTAGTGTTAACGTAATACTTTAAACAGTTGTGAGGACTTCGCTAGGCTACGAGCCGTTTTTGCTCAGTCACTGCTACCTTTTGCCCACAGTACCCCAGCTAGACTTTACTCGATTAGTAGATACAGAATAGTATTGAAGCTTTCCTTATGTATGATATTGTTTATGCACTATTGATTTCATGTGTTGCACGCTTGGCTACTTTAGTGATTAGTGGCCCACGAGCACAATCCGAGTAGGCTATTGCCGTTGCATTTGCGGAGTACTTCTTTTAATGTTTGCCATTTACTATTGCATATTCTTTTAATTATTCTTATGCCAATTTAAACCTTTAATAGTATTTAATTGCCAGTGTTTTTGCTTATTGAATTACTGTTCAAAATCCGATACGTACTTCTTACGAGCATCCGAGAAGCATCTAACTTTTTTCAGAAGATTCCTTGCTCGATGCTTAAGGACTATTAATTAACGTAACGTAATAGTGCCGATCCGAAGTAGAGGGTGGAGGACTTCTTAAGTTCTTAGTCAAGGGTGGATTACTTAGGCTTCGGCCAACACTATTCTTTGGTGTTGTTGTTTCTTACTTCTTTGTTTGATTGTTGACCAGACTAGATAATTCCTGTCTCTTTATTAGTCTGTTGTTGAACACTAGTACCGAGTTCTTGTATACCCCGTTATAGCAGATTGAACTCTGGAGGGTATTGGTGTTTTTTGTTCGGCTGGCAGTACTCAGTACGTTGTGGCAGCGAGCCGTATTCGAGTCCTGATTGAGAGCCCTTGTGTACCCGAGTGCCAGGTCGTAACACAGTCAATCCCCGGATTACTCGATCCGAGGTATAAACCTGCGGGAGGGTAGGTTTGACTCTAGATCGAAGTTATAAAAACCTTAATTTATTCATGATTGCTTACACTAATCCATAAGGAACCCATAATATAAAATAACAAAGACTGGCACTGATTATTTGGAGAGGGTTTGGAGGCATTCTAAGCGAGGATTATATTAATAAGTAAAGACAAGTGTAAGAATGCAGCTCAGGCAGTCAATCCGAGGTTTAAACCAGCGGGAGGCTTGACAGACGATCGATCGAAGGCTTCTACTCGCCGATAAAATATCATATTATTATTTCCAACTAACTCTAACTGGCATTAAACCGATTCCATTATAATGAAAAAAACGGCAACAGCTTTTAAATTACGTTGGAAATTTTCTAAGCATACTAATAATTATATAATAGGTGCAAAACGAACGAAGCACTGCCGTAGCCTAACCACTGATGTAGTTATTCGATAATAGTTGTTAATATCTTGATAACCCGAGATGCTTCTAAGCTGAATAATACAAATATATTAACCCTTTGGCGCACCTATAGTTTCCAATCAAAGTTTTTTCCCACTCCCAAAGTATATCTCAGCTCACTCAGAGCCAGTTTTATGCCCGGCGATAATTTGTTTCTGTGTGTTTTTATCCACCAAAAAATCCTTATATTTGGATTAATGAGGTACCATCGGCTTCGTTATTGATTGATCTTGATGATAAGCGAATAAAAACATAGAATAAATACAAAACAACCACGTTGGGGCACTTCGAAATAAGAATTGTAAAAACAAAAGTAAATACCTTATATCCAACTCGCGCTAGCTCAAAAGTTTGCCCGCAACATTTTTGATTTGCATACATATATGGAAGCGGAATTTAATGGGGATTCCACTGGTAACTTCAGAATTACTATAAACCAAATAGTTACTGAGATACACGAATAAACGTGAAAGTATCGAAACACAGACTGAGCTGTACTCTGCTCCCTTCCCAGCCAGCCGTGAGTAAACAGTTAAACTGAGGGAGTTGCCAATTGTACCCATTGAACTAGACGTAATACTTAATATCTATGCCAAATATGATGCGCGTCAGACGAAAACTTAATTTTTGGCGAATATTTTTAAGTATAATGACTCTTAACGAGTCATCGTGCGCCTAGGAAAAAATGCCTAATGACTCTGAACGAGTCATCGTGCGCCAAAGGGTTAAATGTCCGCGAACATTTATTAGATACTATACACATGTATTAAGTTACCATAGAACCAATATTATTAGTCCATTACATGTTGCACAGCAAATATAAGTATATACTGTATCCATGCACAATGTTAATCCTTTGTACGAATTAAAATATATAGCTTAAAATATATAAAGAATCACAAGTGAACCATTATTTTCAAATGCATTTAACAAGTAGGATAAGAGTTATTTGAGACATGAGTTGTCTTTTTAATAGCCTAGTAGGTTGTAATGATGCATAATTTATATAACGAGTCACATTGGTTAGGCTACTTGTTTTCGCCTACATAGTTAACCCGGGAGCTGCAGGAAGACTCTTAAGAGTTCCCCCGGCGGACTGCGGAAAGACTCTTAAGAGTGAGGCTTTTGAACGCGTACCAAAACCGCGCGTTTATAGGCAGGCGGCTAAAAATTGGTGTGGGTATAGTACTACATGTCAACTCTCGACACCACCCCGCCACACGCTCGCCCCGCACCAGTAACCAAGCACTAGTCATGGAGCCCACACATCCCTCACGCTCGCTCCCTGATGACACAACCAGCCCTCCTTCTGGTGGTGTCAGCCACCGTGCAAGGCAGAGGGTGGCTGCTAAAGACCCTAGCTACCAGTACGACAAGCCCTACAGCTCGGAGGACGAAACACCAGCACCCAAAGCACGAAAAACACGTGCAATCACGGCAAAGGTACAGAGGTCATTGGTGTTTCGGGACACTGCCACCACGACCCAGGCCACTGCAACAACCACTACCACCACCACTGCCACCACTGCCACCACTGCCACCCCTGCCACCAATACCAGCAACGCAGGAGGCCGCCCTAGGGCTGCAGAACCTGCGGGGGCAGGCAAAATCAAAGGCACGGGTGTAGGGAAGAGAACACGTACGCCTGCCACAGTGACCCTACCACCACCACCACCACCAGCCGCCCCTGGCCCGGCTGGCCCTGCTGCCCCTGCCACCCCTGCTGCCCCTGCCGCCCCTGCTGCCCCTGCCCAAGGAAAAGGGAAGGGGAAGGGGAAGGGGAAAGGGAGAGGGAAAGCGACTGCTGGCCCTGCCGGCCCTGCCGGCCCTGCTGCCCCTGCCGCCCCTGCCGCCCCTGCCCAAGGAACAGGGAAAGAGAAAGGGAAAGGGGCGACAGGCACCACAATCATCTTGCCTGCCTCCAGGGTAACAAGACCACGCACCACTGCCGCCCCTGCCGACGCCGCCCCTGCCGGCCCTTCTGTCCCTGTCCATAAGACTCCTGTACGTGCTACAGTGACCCGAAAAACTCTGACACCATCCAAATATGCCGCCCTGCTGTTTGATGGTGATTCGCAGGGCATTGGCAGCCCGGGTTTCGACGACGACGCCCTAGCACGGGACCAAGGGTGGGGGTATTTGGGAGTGGACAGTGGCAGTGAGTCCGACGTCGGTGACGAGAATGAGGAGGGGCGTCTGTCAAGTGGAGAGGAGGGTGATGATGATGCTGTGTTGTATCGCTACCATGGAAGCGATATTTCAGACGCAGAAGCAGACGCAGACGACATTCCGATCCCTGGCATGCCTTCGTTCGAGTGGTCTGACGGGGTCAATTTTGTATCTGACGTGCCCCAGTTCAATCCTGGGACGTCAGGTACAACTGACGACTGGCCCTGTGATGAGCACGCAAACGAAAGCGACTTCTTCCTCGCTTTTTTCATTTCTCCAAAAGCGAGAATACGAGGCTGGGTGGATACGACTGTGGATGAATTCATGACGTTCTTTGCCTTGTTGTTCCTCATGCCTCTTTGCAAGAATCATGTGTTGCAACACTACTGGAAGCACGACCCTCTCATCGCCACGCCAACTTTCAATAAGTTCATGACTCGTGACAGATTTTTGTTGCTGCTAAGATTTATGCACTTTGCAGACAACGAAAATCCTAACAGGATTGACAGGATATGGAAAGTTCGGGATGTGTTCACCATGTTGTTGGAGAGGTATAGGAAATACTTTTACCCCTTCCTCAATTTGGTGATTGATGAGTCGCTCGTGCTCTTCAAAGGACGTCTTGTTTTCAAGCAGTATATCCCCTTGAAAAGGCATAGGTTCGGAATCAAGCTCTTCGTTTTGTGTGACTGTGAAACTGGAATAGTGCTTGACATGATCGTGTATACAGGCACTGACATTGACGTACCGAAAGCCGCTGCCGGTGACCCCATGGGCATGTCAGGTGCCATCGTCAGGAAAATGTTGGCACCTTACCTGGGCAAAGGCCACATCATCTACACTGACAACTGGTATACTTCTCCTGCTCTCTGCCAGTTTCTTCATGACAACCAAACGGGGTCATGTGGGACTGTCAGAAAGACAAGAAAGTTTATGCCTAAGTTCACCGGTAATGTCATTCCTCTTACAGATGCCTCCTCCAGTGACACACCTTCTGAAGACGACCTGGCCCAGGAACACCGCGAGAGGCATGTCCGAAGAAGGCGACGAAAGGGGCAGAAATACAAGCAGCTAGAAAAGTCCGGGAAAGTGATAGCCCTGAAGTGGAAGGACAAACGAGACGTCCACCTGCTTTCCACCGTCCACACAGGTGCCCAGATGGACTCTGGTAAAATCCACTACAAATCCAGGAAGACCATCTACAAGCCCGGCATGGTAGTGGACTATACCAAGAACATGCGCCTGGTGGACAAGTCTGACTGTCAGCTGTCAGGCGTTGAGTGTCTGAGGAAGACTGTGAAGTGGTATCACAAGCTCTTCCTCCACCTAGTTGACATCACGATGCTCAACGCCTACAACTTGTGGTTGGTGAAGAGGGAGATGTCCCCAAACCAGAAGCTGAAATTCCGGGAGTTCGTGTATAACGTGGCAACCAACTCCTGGAGAAGTATGGCACCACCACTCACAGACGTACGGCATGGCTTGGGGATCACGTTCCTGATAGAATCCAGCTGGGTGTCGAAAGACACTACCCAACCAACACCGAGCTGATTGGCACTCGTAACAGGCAGGTGCAGTGCCACGTCTGCAGCTCCAGTGTGAGAAAACCCCACATCACCAAAAGAGTCACCTCAATGTGCGCGGAGTGCAAAGTTGCACTCTGCTTGGGTGACTGCTTCAGGGACTACCACACCTTCAAAAACTACTGAGTGTTGCCCCCTGCCCTGCCCTGCCCTGGACTCGCGCCCTACCTTACCTGACCTGACCTAATTGATCACGCTACCTCATAATGAAACATATATATTATATAATGTATAAGTTCCAAAGATGTCCCTGTGATATAGCTTTTATATTATATAATTATATGTTTCATTATTTAGTTTATAAGTTTCAAAGATTTACATGTAATATGCCTTCTTTTTTTAGTATATCAATATATATGTTTGTTGTAGCCTAAATAATGTGTAAATATTTTCTTACCTCAAATGAATTGTACAAAAATAAATATGTTTCAATAAATCCTGTCAAACCTACTAAGATAATAAAATAAAAGAATAAAAAAAAAAAATACAAGGTCATGTCATTGTATTCTTACAATATGATATATTCTATGAATATTTCATACTGTTTGAATACAATGGCATGATCTTGTAAAAAAAAAAAATTATCAATTTTTTTCTAAACAGTATAAAACCTTCCACATAACCCCCTCTTGGATTCGATCCCACTACCCTACCACACATTGAGTTTTCCAGTCCGCGACCTTACCAACCATGCCACAGGAGCTCATACCAAATGTCACTCAAAACTTCGTGTCTACAATCGATATAACAATATACAAAAACAAATGAATTATCCCACCAATTTACGTTTGTAAATTGATGGGATTATCAATTATATCATGCAAAGGTTTATAAAAGTTTGTCTCTGTCAAAAAATTAGTAATTATATAACTTTATTCTGTCAAAAAATGCCCAAACACTCATCAAAATTGCCCCTCTCAGTGTGACTCCACTCATTATCACACGGTCAAGCGGTCACGGGGTGACCCTTGCCGCTCCTTGCTGCTCCAGCCACAGCAGCTCTGTCTGGGATTTTTTTTTGTATAATTACAATAATCACTCAGAAGTGAGTGAGAGCACAGTGAGAGCACACGGGTTGGTTGAGCTCCTCAAAAGAGGGGATTTTCGGAGGGGTATCGTGGGGCTAAGTGACCCATATACGTATCAGAAGATCGGCGATGATACGGTGTTTCGGCACATAGTAAACAGAACGTGGTTTCTTGTTTAAACATCGCCCACAAAGCATATTTAGTTTAATCTTGAGAGTGTTATTACCAGTATCAGTGAGGGGACAAGGAGCCGTCAGGCACTAGCCCAGCCCTGCCCAGGCACCATAAACCTCCAGCAGTAACCACAAGGTGAGTGAAGTAACCGTTTATAGGGCAGGCAGTTTCACCCCACCATAGGCCTTATCTTCCATCTACCCCAAGAACCTGACCCTCGGTCTTTCAACTTCTCAAACAATTCTAACCATTATGAAGTACTTGCTATAAGGTCCATTTTTATTTCCCTCTCTCTAACCATTTAGGAAATACTTGCTACAAGGTCCATTTTCATTTTTCTCTCTCTCTCTCTCTCCTTTTTATCCTGAACATCTTTCCATCCACTTTCAATCATCGCACTTAACCGTCTCATTGTTATTATTTTTTGGTTCTATAACTTCAGATCGCTCTTTATCATTTTAGTCATTTGTTTTTCCCTAACATCTTTCAATACCCAACCAGGCCAGCCCCCTCTCCAGCTCTCTTTCTTTCTCCCTCGCCCCCGCCCCTGCTCTCTCTCCCTCTCTCTCTCTCTCTTAACATTTTGTACAATTTAAGCATTTTTCCATAACTGCTGTCCTAGATTCGGTTACCCACTCAGATCCTGGCTCTCGCTCACTCTCTGGCTCTCTCCCTATCTTGATGTTGACAGCATTATTAATATCCTAAGCATATATTAATACTCAACATCAGGGTGGCGTCGCCAGTGTAAGTAATCATAGGATATAATTGGCGTGCTTCCCTTCAATCAGTTAGATCTTTTAGTTGTACCGGTGCCCAATGCCGAGGATTTATACATTTAACCACTTAGCTTTAGGAGAAGCAGGCCAATTTGCCCATCAGAAAGGTTGACTATGATGTGTGATTTTTTTTTTTTTTTTTTTTTTTTACATATCCCATCAGAAAGGTTGACTATGATATGTGAATTTTTATGCATCCAGCCAATTATACATTAATAACAACAGCAATAATCTAGATATGTGCCAGGAGAGATTTCCCGGGGTTTCTGAAACAAGGGAGACATGGCAGAGATGGAAGCACCACGGGAAGATCAGGAGGTCGGCTTGGTAGAGGCAGAGGAACGGATAATCTTGGAAGACTATGGCCTAGCAGATACTAAGTGTTTTAAGTGCGGAAAAACCAATGCAAGAAAGAATTCGCGAAAATGTTCCGGCTGTCTTAGATCTATTCATTTATCTTGTGCTAAGCTGACAAAGAAAACATCAGGAGAACAACCAAACTGGAAATGGGTACCTAAAGGAGCCAGAATCCAAGTGGCAGAGGCCCTTACAACCATCATAAAGCAGGCCCTACAGCTCAAGACACTCCTCGCATGGGCACGGCTCCTGGGTTTCTCCTATGGGGCCCTCCGAAAATCACCCAGAACCAACATACAAGACCATCTTCAGGTTTCACTAGCCACCAGAGTGAAACGTCAAGTAGCACAGTATATGGATGGAAACAAACTGGTGGAACCCCCCGAACAGCAACCAAACAGGGCCCAGAAGCAACAGGACAAGGAAGAGGAAGAGGCTGAACAGCTACCTAAGAGGGTCGCGGCGAAGCTGGCGGATAGTGACATCAAAGGGGCCGTCAGACTGTTGTCCTCTTCAGAAGGTTTTGCTGGTCAAGGCACCGAAGTTGTTGAAGCCCTACAAGAAAAGCACCCACCTACACCTAGGGACCTAAACCTCCCCCCTGCCCCAAATGACCAGATGCCCCAACCTTTAGTTGTCACGAAAGAGCAGGTGGTTGCCGCAGTGACTTCATTCCCAGCAGGCTCAGCCGCGGGCCCAGATGGTATCCGACCCGCCCACCTCAAAGGCCTCTTGGGTCAGGGATCAGGAGCTGCTGGGGAGGCACTCTTGGAAACCCTCACCAAATTCATCAACATGGTTTTAAGAGGGGAAGTACCCGACTGTGCCACACCCCTATTTTTTGGGGCATCACTCTGTGCACTGGCAAAAAAAGATGGCGGTGTGCGCCCAATAGCAGTAGGGAACACCTTCTGCCGCCTTGCCACAAAGGTGGGTTTGAAACCACTCTCGAATGGCCTAGGTCAACACTTAAGACCAGATCAACTAGGTTTCGGAACTCCAGGGGTGTGTGAAGCTGCTGTACACGCAACCCGCACCTACCTCAGCCAAGCCCAAGAAAAACGAGTGCTTCTAAAGATTGACATGCGGAACGCATTCAACAGCATTCGCAGGGATGTCTTCCTCCGTGCAGCTCAAGAACACATCCCCACTCTGTACCCCCTACTTTGGCAGGCTTATTCCAAACCTTCAATCCTGATTTTTGGCGAGACGGTAATCCCATCAGCGACCGGGTTACAGCAGGGAGATCCAGGTGGTCCTGCTCTTTTCTCAATAGGGGTGGATGCAGCAGCTAACAAAGTAAGGTCAGAACTGAATGTATGGTACCTGGACGATGCAACCTTGGGGGGGTCAGTAGAGAACGTTCTAACCGACCTAAATAACATCGTAACTGACCTCGGCCAGGCTGGGCTAGTGATAAATGACACCAAATGTGAACTTGTCCTCCTCAACCACACACGTGAAGAAGGAGAAGAGACTCAGGCCCTGTTTCGAGGGATATTGCCAGATGTAAAGATCCTTCAGGAGCACCAGCAAACCCTATTAGGTTCCCCACTAACTCTGGCAGCAATCCCACCAGCACTTTAAGTTAAAAAAGAGGAGCTTCAATGTCTCGTGAGTCGCCTGATACACATCGATGCCCACTCAGCTCTGGCCCTTCTCAAGAACTGTTTCTCCATCCCAAAACTCCAATACCTCCTGCGCACATCGATGACTTACACGAAGAATGGTGGCCTCCAAGAATTAGACAGCATAATCCGAGAAGCAGTGACCAGCATCACCAACGTGGAATTTAAAGAACGGACCTGGACACAAGCCACCCTTCCTGTCCGCCTCGGTGGCTTGGGCATACGGAGAGCCTCGGATATTGCCTCCCCAGCCTTTATCTCTTGCCTCATCGCGACCAACGACCTTGTAGTGTCCATCCTTTCTTCTCAACCCGGAATGACACTTAATGGGGACGTAACAGTAGCGATTAACACCTGGAAGGAAAGTACAGGAGCAGAGGAGGAGCCTCAGGGTACCTCCAGGAGCAAGCAGAAAGGGTGGGATACCATCTTGGCGAAGAAAACTCAAGAAAATCTCCTAACCAATGCAGACCAGGTTGCAAAAGCACGCCTCCAGGCAGCCGCCCGTTCGGAGAGTGGCTTGTGGTTACACGCCATCCCCATCCCACCTCTTGGAACTCACTTGGATGCTGAAGCGCTCCGGGTTGCCATCGCGCTCGGAGTGGGTGCGGCAGTTTGTCACCCACACACTTGCAAGTGTGGTGGGGGGATGGATGCTCAAGGTCACCATGCCTTGTCATGTAATTACAACGCAGGCCGCCTGCCAAGACATTCTGCACTAAATGATGTCATAAAACGGGCCCTGCAGAGTGCTAACCGTGCATCAATCCTCGAACCACATGGACTTCACAGAGAAGACGGCAAACGGCCAGATGGGATAACCACTTTCCCTTACAAGAATGGCCGGTGCCTCGTGTGGGATGCCACATGTGTTGACACTTTCTCCACAACCAACATCGCCAGAAACGCCGACGAAGCAGGTGAAGCCGCCCGGATAGCAGAAAATAAAAAGCGAGAAAAATATCAAGCCATCGCCAGAAATCATCAGTTCGAGCCCCTGGCATTCGAAACTTCAGGAGTCTTCGGCCCTACCACCCTTAAGATGGTGAATGAAATAGGCCGTAAAATCAGAGAAGTTTCAGGAGAACCCCGGGAAACCCTCTGGCTCAAGCAAAGACTAGGGATGGCTATCCTCCGGGGCAATGCCACCAGCGTCATGAGCTCAGTTCGACTGGACAGGGTCATGCCACTGTGTGAGGCCCGGGCAGGAGTGGTGTATCCGTAGTCTTTCCACAGTAGGGTAAAACAAAACATAAACTTTATTTGTATTTAACATGTGTGATGCACATAAATAAAAGGGGATGTGATGGATGGTTGAAAGCCACAGTTGCTCGCGCGTTTGGGGCTAGCAACACGTATTATGAAAAACATGTATCCTCCTTCATTCACTGTCCCCCCCTTCACTCACTCAACCCCACAATTTGCCGGAGGATAACAGGTTTTTCACAATACGTAGACGGAGGTCTTTTAAAAAAAAAAAAAAATAATGCATAAAATACTCTTCACAAATACATTTGTATTGTTTAATATTGTAAATAAAAATTAATAATAACTGTGTGGGTGTCGAAAATTGCTCAACCATCTTTCTTATCTCTCGCGTACGCGTGTATATTGGATTATACATAGTCATGACTGTCATACAAATACTTGCAGTAGGTCTCGAATATACATTTAGATTGCATATTACTTGGAAATAAATAAATATAAGTTTCTCTGGTGGCAATCTACCCTTTTGCAAGTGTAAGGAGACACCAGTCTATATTTAGCTCTCTATCAAAAAAGGCAATCTGCCTATGTTTACTGACCACCCTCGTTGCTGGTCTATAATATAGTACTTTATTTACAGTCAATGGCCTACATGTTTCTGTGGTACTTCACATGTGTCTAAAATGCAATGTCTGCTTGCATAAAAATGCAATTCTGAAGTCCATTTATACGTACGACATACGCATGTCTCACTTTCTTTCTCTCTCCATTCCTGACTCATGTTATTGTAGACCTCTTGGTGGCAACGAACACCAGATACCTGCTAGACATAAGGTTCAAAATCCCAAGACATTCATACGCCTGGGGCGCCTCCATAATTATCACACAGCTGCATATGTTTCCTGCTAGATCTCCCTGCCTTCACTCTCTCCACACTCACTCCCTGCCTCCCTCCCACCCACTCACTGCCACCCACCCTTTTAGGCTTCCGTCTGCTAGAAACTCATTGATAATGTGCGTAAATATCGCATGAATTGGTCTATATGCGGTATATATATTGATATATGGCACGTCTACATACGTACAAGTCTGTATTATAACATGACAGTGCTCTAAGTACAAGATATAAGTGATATTTATGGCGTAACACACCCTCTCCCCCTTTCATTCCCAGCACAACTCAATCACACCTTGGTTCACGCATAGAAACTCATTGATAATGTGCGTAAATATCGCATGAATTGGTCTATATGCGGTATATATATTGATATATGGCACGTCTACATACATACAAGTCTGTATTATAGCATGACAGTGCTCTAAGTACGAGATATACGTAATATTATAGCGCAAACCACACTCTCATCTCATAAATTGCCGCCAAACCTCCAACCCATCTTCATTCCCGCCTAAAAATTCTTTGATAATTCCCTTATATATTGCAATTTTTGGTCACTATGAGGCATATTCATTGTTATATGGGTGGCCTACACACGTATACGTACTCTACATAGCCTAAAAGGGATAAAAAAAGGAGATATACGTGATAATACACGGTAATCCACCCCCTCCTCCCTCTGGTTCTATTCCCTGGGCGCGTGAAAATTCGGCAGGGAAATCTCGCCGCTCGATGACAATCTAGCCGCGCGGTGCCATTCGCTCCACATTTTTCAACTACGGACCGTTCCCCCACCCCCCCAGACATTTTTTGGGGGGTCAAATATATATGGGCCGATGCACGCAAACATTCCCTACACGCTGATGTACTTTTTATCGAAATTGGCAATGGGTCCCAAAATCATCATACATGCGCACAGTATGACCCTGTAAAAAAAAAAACTATGTGCCGCGGAGAGGTTAATGGTTACAACATATTTCAGTTGAGCTATGTATACTATATATATTTGTTCATTTGACTAGGTATTAACCCTTAATTAGCGGCGAGCAACATAAGTCGAGTTAAATAAAGCTGGACTATGTGGCGGCGCTCGACATAACTCGAGTGGCAATTTCAGCACGTAATGTGGCTGAGAGAGAGAGACAAGTGGTGGCAGGAGACTAGCGAGCGTATGACTGCTCCAGACCACCGCGGCGAACCTACTGACACAAATCTCAGCTCCCTCCTCCCTCTCTCACTCGCTACATACTCAATTATGTACTGAAAGTACCGAATTACCTGCTTTTTGCACTCGCGTTGCACGGTTATTGCAAGAAAACTATCCATCATACAAGGATCGTTATGGTGTCATTCGAAAGCTCTGTTTATGCCCTTTCAGGGATAGGTACTTGTTTTACGTTCTGAGTCTTATTTAGGCATGAAAATGATCACGTAAACAGCCCTATTTTGGCTAAAAACACCCCGCTGTGCGGTACACATAAATAAACCGCATAGGCCGCTCGTAAGGTGTTAACAGCACTGAGCATGCGGTAGATGTAGTAACAAAGTATATGTTTGGTTTAAGGGGTGGAATAGAGTTGCTCGTAACACAGATTTTAATGCCACTAGGCCTATCTCACGTAGCCTACACTTTCGTTCTCACTTCGAAATTAATTGGTCTTAATTCGGTCGCTTTATCTTCCTGTCATGCTATTAATATATCACAATCCCTATGATAAAGTTGAGCATATATAAAAACCATGGTAAGTATGACTATATTGCTCGCCATTACTTAAAACAAGCGACATGAATCTACGTAGCCTATGTCAGTAAAAGTGAAAGTCAGTGGAAGCAGTAGCATGCTCATGATTGGCTAGTTTATCAGTACCCTGATAATTTACCTATTATCTGTATTATTCCTTATTTATTCATTAAACTAGATATGTGTAAGCAATGTTAATGATTACTTGATAAATTACAGTGCTATCCGAATCTAAAGAGCTATTAAATATCACAGGAAACACAATAATAATGTATATATCAGAAAGTAAACACAAGCGAAATAAAAAATAAATAAACCAAGAAGTAAGTGATAGAGTAGACTGACTGGACTCGGGCCCATGCCTCTTAGCCAATCACAGGCCATGCTTCACGTATTACACTTTTAACACCTTAAGAGCGGCCTATGCGGTTTATTTATATGTACCGCCCAGCAGGGGGTTTTTAGCCAAAATAGGGCTGTTTACGTGATCATTTTCATGCCTAAATAAGACCCAGAACGTAAAACAAGTATCTATCCCTGAAAGGGCATAAACAGAGCTTTCGAATGACACCATAACGATCCTTTTATGATGGCTAGTTTTCTTGCAATAACCGTGCAACGCGAGTGCAAAAAGCATGTAATTAGGCACTTTCCCCATACAATTCCTTATATAGCGAGTGAGAGAGGTAGGAGGGAGGTGAGATTCGTGTCAGTAGGTTCGCCGCGGTGGTCTGGAGCAGTCATACGCTCGCTACTCTCCTGCCACCACATGTCTCTCTCTCTCAGCAACATTACGTGCTGAAATTGCCACTCGAGTTATGTCGAGCGCCGCCACATAGTCCAGCTTTATTTAACTCGACTTATGTGGTGAGCCGCTAATTAAGGGTTAAAATAGGCAGTGACGGCATTAAATATATAATATAGATGAAATGGCTCATTCATGTACTTATTGGCTAACTGCATTCCGTACGGCACTGTAATTGGCTGTTGCAAACCTTCGACTTAAACAGAGTTTTAAACCGTGGATTACTCGATCTCGATCTCAATCCCGTGTTCTGAATACGGATAAACCTTTGTGTTCGATCCAGGATCGAGTAATCTCAATCCCGGGTTTAAACCTGCCCCAAAATCCGAGGTTTAAACCACTGTTCTGAATTCGGGCCTAAGGGCTTCATGTGACTCACTCCCTAGACTGGAACAAGACCTCACAGGCTTCACCGTGTTGAGCGGTTGGATGTGCAGGTTCTCAGCCTATGCCCGAGAGGGAGTAGTTGGAATATAGAAATAAATAAAAAATAAAATGTATATAATTATATACTGTATAATATATACCGGGTATATATATATATATATATATATATATATATATATATATATATATACTGTATATATATATATATATATATATATATATATATACAGTATATATATATATATATATGTATAATTATCTCTCTCCACCCCGTTTACCGAAATAATCTACTGCTCCCTGACACTATATATCACCAGTGTTTTTTCCCTGCCCCTCTTGTGTGTGTGTGTGTGAGAGAGAGGGAGAGAGAGAGTGTGTGTGTTTCAATAATAATGAATATAATGGAGAAGTGCCGTTTTTGCATTTCGGAAAGAAAACTACATGCCCAGTTCTGCGAATTATTTATTTTTGTCTTCAAAATTACTATCAAAGGCATTATAACAAAAAATCAGCGTTTTAACTGAACATTGAATAGGAAAACTATATACCCCCAGTAGATTGTGCTGAAGTCTATCAGTGAACTTTGGAGAAATTATTAGCAGTATGATATCATTGATCTTATGCCTAGATTTTTTAAATATTTATTAAAAAACTGGCCAGTACATATTTTGAAAATTCAATAAATAGTAAAAAAAAAATGACTATACAATTTACCTTGACCTTTGATAAGTATTGGATTTAACCCGGGAATGGCGAGAACACTCCTGAGAGGTTTTGGTGGGCAAAATCAACGATCCTCTTAAGAGCTAAGGGCTAACAACAAAAATTAAATGCCACAGTAGCACTTAAAACAAAAGAATAGGTGTTTAAGTGAGATAATTCCCCTCCATACCTCCTATCACTCCTCCACATGTGTCAAAACCCTCTCTTCCCCCCCCTTCAATTATCACCTATTATTCCTCTTATTCCCTTGTTTAAAGGTTTATTTACCGTGCCAACATCTCCAATTCTGTTCTAAGGCGTTGTCATGTGCCTACCGGCTGCGTGTTGTGAGAGAGAATGAGAGAGAGAGACTCAGTCTGCTGCTATGCTTGGGAGAGAGAGGGTGTACGTCGCGTCTAGCTCACATTTCATGAATGAACGGTCGGCAATAATTCGCGATTTTGACCCTCTAAACACTATTCCCACTTGTTTTATTGCTGTTACATGTTATTATCTTCATATTAAACGTAAAATAGGCACATATGAATAATTAATAACGATATTTATCGTAAAATGACTATTTTAGGTGGGAATGAAGCCTAATATCGTCGCCTGGCGGTAGGGTGTTCACTACATAAAGCTCGCGCTTACCGGGTTAACTCTTTAGAGGGCACTAGGTGAAATAGTAGAGATATATAATAACCCTCTTGAGACATCAAAATTAAGGTGTTTCTAAGATATTTTTACTCTGTTGAAATATTCACTTTAGTGCACCTGATCGCTGCAATGCTGCAGCAAAGAAGTAACCCGTCTGGGCTACTCGCCAGCCATTTGAGTAACCATAAACATCCCATGTGGGATGTTTGGCATGTTTACCTTCAAAGTTTTTCATCAAATATATTTGTCTTATTTCAACTTATAATTGATTGTAAATACTTGTTAGCAACATAGATAAATATAATTAGCCATAATGTGAAGTTTTACTTGTAAAATAGAATAAATGTGTAATGAAATACAGTGTTGATTTATATAAAGATACACTTTTATAACTTTAAAAACTTACAATATTAGTATTTCCTATATATTTTATACATCCTAGTGGAAGGGAGTGAAGCAGTTGCGGCTGTCAGACAGGCACAGGGCAACTTGATACATCTTGCACAATCACCGCAACCGTTGAACGTCTCCCTCCTTGCTGCAATGCTTGCATGTCTGCCGCGTGGTAACAAAACGGGGCATATGATGTCCACGTCCTGTTGCTCAACAGGACATGGGATGGAACTCTTCTGACCTCTCCTTGGCAGTGATATTGGTGGTGTTGCAGAATCTATGGAGTTTATTGTGGACCTCGCTGCCAATACTTTTGTGCATCTTGTAAGCATTGAGATATTCTGGTGAAAGTGCTTCAGGGACATTGTTTGTTCCCCTAAAGATACACAGTCCCTCTTGTACAGTAGCCAGGCATTACAGATGCAGATGACCAGAGTATACCCAAAGAGATTTATGTACCACCTTCTTGCTCTCATAGGTGTGCTGTCCAGGTGGGTGAAAATATCGCTTTTATCAATCCACCCCATCCTTCCGTTGTATTTCTTGATGACGTCGGGGCATTTCATTTCCTTCTTTTCCTTGGCTTGCTTGTCGTACATGGAAACTGTGGAAGTTGGTTAAATACCAGCATCGGATAACATGACTGTGACCACCTTGTTTTCCTTCCATCATGCAGCAAGTATGGCATTAATCTGTGGACGTTCTGGCTTTCTCATTGACGTTGAACTGTAGGTGGGCTTTCAGTAGCCTTAAGTGTTTTGAAGACATGACTTCAACTACTTGAAGGAATCTGGTTTTCATAGCCCAATAGCCTTCTATGTTCGGCAGGCTGCAAATATCCATGTAAATCAGGATCCCAACAAACATCATGAGTTTGTGCTTATCTGTGGTGTTGATGTCCTTTTGCTTGGCATATAGGCTAGTTTGGTAGATTATGTGGTTCACCATCTCCAAAGAGAACATCCTTTAAAAATATTAAAAAAGTGTGAGGATGTGGGATAGAGCCAAGTGTAAGAAGTCCGGGATTGGTGGGATGTTGATATCCTCCTTCTTCCATGCCCTTGGAGTAGTAGCATTTATAATCCTCTTGCGGGCTGGTGGAACGGTGTCATCCACTTCATCATCCTCGTCATCCTCGTCATCGTCGGACACATACTGGGGCTCCACTGTTGACATTATACAAGTGATTAGTACAGGTAAATAAAGGTAAGGTAAGTAACGGTAGGGTAAGTAAAGGTAAGGTAAGTAATGTACTTTATGTTTAATATAAAGTTTTAAAATGTATTAAATGATTAACAAATTAATTAAATACCCAACAATATTTATTATAAGTTCTTTACATAAATTAAATGATCAACACATATATGTAAAATGCCTAACAATATTTACTATAAGTTCTTTATAGTTATGAAATGATCAACCAATAAATGAAATGCCCAACATTATTTGTTATAAGTTCTTGCAATGGTTTTGGCCTTCACTTGCACAATTCTGGAGTAAAAGTCAGTGTCCTGTTTAACAAAACGAGATGCCACGAATTCATTCATCAATCTGTGCCCTTTTTTCTCAGCAGATAGCATCTCTGTGGTGACTTCATCAGGTACAATGTCATTGGTGGACAGGTTTATCAGTTCTGATGTGTAGTGTTAGAAGACTTGGAGCCTCTCAAATTCATTAATCAGCTTTCTTACATCTTCCTCATCTCTCTGTATACCGGCTTTACCAGCATCCCTATGAGACCAGTCGTCATTTGTATCATCATGCTGTTTACCAAAGAGACCTAGGGTATCATCTGAAATCCTGGCCCACTCATTGAATGTCAAAAAAAAACCTATCTCTGGCAGAATCTATGTGTGTGATCCCTACAATGCCTCCACTCACTTTGGCAATCCGGGTGACATATTCTAGTGGCTGGTCAGTGGCCACTTGTTTGAATTTACCCTCACTTCGTTTGTTCGAAAACCGACCTGCAACAAATTCACTGAAGACCTCTGGTGCTGTAGTGGGGAGTGCCCTCATGTCTGCCAGGTACACTGGACCCCAAACGAGAATAATTAGTGTGGTCATAAATGGCAAACCAAGGCAACATATTTGAGAAAAGTTCTAAATGAAGAGCCCAGATGCCTTCCCGGTCTGCTCTGATGAATCCCATCAAAATGGAAACCATTTCAATGTACTGCAGCCAATATTTGAAAGTTGGGTGAGCTGACTCTGATTCATCAAACTCCTTGAGTAGACCAAGTACATTTGATGTAAGTCTTACCAGACTTCGAAAAAAGATCAATTATATCTTCATCCTAGCCAGTGAATTTATCAATAACCACAACATACACAGATAGGTTTTCATCTAGTTCCTTTCCATTTTGCGCAGCACATTCTTGAAACTTAGGCCAGACTATTCTCCAAAGTGCTTTAAAATTTAATTTATGTGCACGGATTGCCTTATTGTACGCATGGCCATTTAGCATGTGCAAAGTTGTGTTTTCACCATATACACCACTCTCAACCCACACATCCTTTAACCCAGAAGACACCATATGTTGACCAATAGCTTTCATGAAATTCATGGCAGTGTGGAATACCCCTAGCCTGATGATGACATTATCAAATGTTTCTTTTTTACTCCAGACAACTTCCTTGGCCCTGCAATACAATCAATGCATGATCAAACGTGGTAGCTGTATATGTCTGCCCAATATTCTCTGAAATGGCTTTACAAAGTATAAAGTATCCACCTACTCTGTTTGGCGGGTATTCGTGAGAAAATGGCCGGATTACCCCCCCCCCCCCCCCCCCTCTAACGTTTCGACCCTAATTCACTCAGGACCCTGAAACTTGGTGAAACACTGTCAGAATATGTGTTCTAGAGATTCCATATGCTAGGTATACCAATTCTTCAAATTCTCGTATTTGGGGGACATCATTAGGTAAAAAGGGAAATTTGGGGGAAGTAAGGGGTCAAAGTAGGGTCTGACCCCTGTCATTCCATTGATAGTTGCATATTGTAATTTTCGGTAAATTAATTTGTTAGTGCACATAATAAGCTTAATATTGGTGGTTAGTTTGATTATCTACTACATAATTTCACCAAGTTACGGGCATTTTCATTCCACCTACCCTCAAAATATGGAAATCACCGATTACTCACACAAAGGGTTAATACAGGGCTATAAGGCAAAATCTCAGGTGGCATCCACCCTGGGAAGAGGCAGATTTGAAAAAGAGGCTTATTTAAGGAATCAAAATATGTTTTGGTTACAAACTGGCATCCACCTTAGATCATTAGCCCATAGGGGGTATGGGCTAATGATCTAAGGTGGATGCCAGTTTGTAACCAAAACATATTTTGATTCCTTAAATAAGCCTCTTTTTCAAATCTGCCTCTCTACTAAAGGGTACCAAGAAGGGAATTATTGAGAGCTGAAACCGGGTCATGAGATCTTAGTATGAGATTCCACTCAATATTACAAACATCATTACAAACGTTGTCCCAGTTAACCCGGTATTTAAGGTAGACTTTACGTGAGAGAGTAATATCAGGAACAGAAAATTAATATCATGATTAATTTTACACATGAAGGCATTGTGGTCGGAAGTGCCAACAGGTACACGAACGGAAGTTGCTACAACGCCAGGAATATCTGTTAGTACTAGATCAAGACAATTTCCAGACATATGAGTAGGTCCTTGGATTAGCTGTTCACAACCAGATAAGTTTGCAAAATCCAAGGCAGCAAGACCATTTCTATTAGTTGAAGAGACCGAGTTCAACCACACTTGATGATGTGCATTGACATCACCAACAAAAATAAAGGATGACTTGACATCTACAGACTGTATTGAAGCCATGGCTGTTAAGAGGCAGTCATATATGTTATTGTTAACATCAGGATTTCTGTACAGGCTAAAAATATAATGATTATGATACTTGCTGGAAACTTTAACTAACTGCATCTCATGGCATTTACAAATATGCTTAGTTAAGTGCTGAGCATTATACCTAGATCAATATACAAGCTCATTCCACGAGCACGAGGAATAGAATCATGCCGAATAAGAACTGGTTTACTGAAGTTTGGTATAAGAAGTTCAGAATAATCTCTATAACCAGTGACATGGGTTTCAGAACAAAAGACAATATCATAATCAACAGATGCCAATGTAAGATCCTTGATGTTCTTATAGAGACCACGAATATTGGAATAAAATACACGACAACTTGTAACAGGTTGTCTGTGAGGACCGGGATTAACTTCTATATCACCGGACAAAAGTAGAAACAAAAACAGAAAAAGTTGAAAGCAATCCATATACAAATACATAAAGATGGATATAAACAGATCGACCCAGACGGAGCCATCACATCTGGGTAAGGTATAAAACAAGCCCCAAAGACACTATATCCAGGGGGGAGCAGTAGCAGTGGATTTTATTAAAAAAAAAAAAAAAAAAAAAACAGAAAAAGAGAGAAACAGAAAAAGAAGGCCAAATCACCTGAAAATCCACCAGACTCCAAATTCTTCCTCATTGGCCTGCTAACCACCGTGAGGAAAACACCAGAGATTGCAGGAAAAGGAAGGAAAGTTGCTGTACAGCACCAAACAGCAGGGATGGATGAAAACGGACAATGAAAGACCTTGGTGCAGGCTATGGCAGCATCCTAAACATCCATCATGGTAAAATATCATAGATTTGCTAGATGGCCGTTGACTAATATTATTATACTGTAGTTCATCCGCCCTTTGACAGGCATTGTTTTTAGTCCTGCAGGGTGTCTAGCCACCCACCCTCCAAGTGAGAACCCGGAGTGGGAGCCGGTTTAGTCGCCGACAATCCGACTATGAAACAGGTAGTATCAGATTATATGTTATTGATAGCAGGAATACCTGACCTGACCTGGGTCAAAACACACGCACGTGGAGTTTATCTAACCGAGTTCTGCGCCAGGGCACCCAGGACCAGAAAGCGATTCTGTATCCCAGGTGGCGGCGTGGACGACATTGTTGCGGCTGTGGAAGAGGTTTCCAGGCTCGCCCCCGCAAGCACTACGTACGTCATCCACGTTGGATCTAACGATGTCCAACGGACGCGGTCAGAGGAATTATTTTGCAATTACCGGCGGCTGATCAGGTCCTTCAAGGAAAAATCTAATAGAATCTTAATTTCAGGAATTGTTCCCCGGATTGATGTAGAAAACCGATTCTACAACATAGCTACCAGTACAAATCGACGACTAGCCAAACTCTGCAGGGAGGAGGACATCGGCTTTGTCGACACGTGGGATCATTTTTACTATGATAAATCTTTGTTTTCAGGAGATGGTGTACATCTCAATGAAGTAGGAGCTGCACGTCTTGGTCGTCTGCTGAACGATGCAGTCAAGGATTTCCGTTCAAAAAACGGGGTCAACCAGACCCCAGACAGGGTAGTGTAAGTCAAATACGAACTGAAAATTTAGACAATGCACAATCAGTAACATCCAACTCTAATACTCTTAAGGTGTTTTATGTAAATGCTCGTAGCATACGCAATAAATGTTCAGATCTAGAGGAAATCGTGTTTACAGAACATTATGATATAATCGGCATTACAGAATCTTGGTTAAATACGGAAGACAGAGACTTTTTAGCCGAATATACGCTTCCTGGTTATACAATGTTTGAGAAAAGTCAGATCAATAGAAATGGAGGAGGAGTTCTGTTTTTTATAAAGGAAAGTCTTAATCGCGTCTTAATGTCAAAACCTCAAATTGCGAATATAGACATATCTTACGTACTATTAACACCTTACGAGCGGCCTATGCGGTTTATTTATGTGTACCGCACAGCGGGGTGTTTTTAGCCAAAATAGGGCTGTTTACGTGATCATTTTCATGCCTAAATAAGACCCAGAACGTAAAACAAGTACCTATCCCTGAAAGGGCATAAACAGAGCTTTCGAATGACACCATAACGATCCTTGTATGATGGATAGTTTTCTTGCAATAACCGTGCAACGCGAGTGCAAAAAGCAGGTAATTCGGTACTTTCAGTACATAATTGAGTATGTAGCGAGTGAGAGAGGGAGGAGGGAGCTGAGATTTGTGTCAGTAGGTTCGCCGCGGTGGTCTGGAGCAGTCATACGCTCGCTAGTCTCCTGCCACCACTTGTCTCTCTCTCTCAGCCACATTACGTGCTGAAATTGCCACTCGAGTTATGTCGAGCGCCGCCACATAGTCCAGCTTTATTTAACTCGACTTATGTTGCTCGCCGCTAAATAAGGGTTAAATAATAAACGAGGAACTAAAATAACACTAGCTTTATTATACAGACCCCCATCTCAATCAGTGCAAACTGACAGTGAAATTTATGAACAAATTACAGAAATAACTAACATACAAGATACCGTAATTCTTGGCGATTTCAACTTACCCGTGACTAAATGGAGCGATATTCTTACTTCACACTCTGGACACGACCTCTATGCTAACTTGCAAGAGAGTTAACTTTTTCAATTTGTACAATCTCCAACCCGTGGTAATAATGTGCTTGACCTTGTACTCGCAACAAAAGAAGAATTAATAGAGAATTTGAATGTTGGTGATGAATTCAGTAACAGCGACCATCGTACGATAACTTTCACTTTAAAGTTTACTAGTAACAAATCAAATAGCAGCATTGAGAAAGTCCCTAATTTCAAGAAAGCAAATTTTCATAAACTTAAATCAAAGCTTAAAGAAACTGACTGGAGCTTTCTGACTAACAATAACGACATAAATACATCTTGGGAGTGTTTCACAACCTTACCTTAAGGCAGTGCAAGACTGCATACCATCGAAAATACGGCGTCCAGGCCATAATGATATGCCCAAATGGTGGAATAAAGATATTTCAGACTGTCTGCTTGCTAAAAAATTTGCTAATGATGGATTAAAATCCTCACAAAATGACGAAGAACGGGTGAAATGTGTAGAGCTACGACGCAAAGCCAAAAAGTTAATTAAGCAAAGTAAAAAGACCCTGGAGTTACATGTTGCGAATCAAAGTAAAACAAACCCGAAAGAATTCTATAGTTATATCAGAAAGAAAAAAGTAGTTACTTCAACTGTTGGACCGTTAGTCGATGAAAATGGAGAATACACCAAAGACGAAGTACAAATGAGTAATGCCCTCAATACCTTCTTTGCATCAGTTTTTACAACCGAAGACCTCAGTGATATCCCTACACCATCGCCGATTCAGATTGATAATTCAGATGTTTCTAAGCAATATCACCGTTACAGAGAGAGAAGTATTGAATTGTTTAGATAAACTCAAGGTAAATAAAATGCCTGGACCTGATACAATCTCACCTAGAGTTCTAAAGGAAGCTAAGGATGAGCTCTCCAAACCACTGACATTACTATTCAATAAATCCTTGCAGTCTGGAACTATGCCTGATCAGTGGAAGATAGCCAACGTAACATCGATATTAAAAAAGGCAGCAAATCCCTACCCAGTAACTATCGTCCAATTAGCTTAACCTCAGTTGTATGTAAAATGCTAGAAACGGTCATAAGAGACAGACTCGTAAATCACTTAGAGAAAAATAACATACTTAAAGATACTCAACACGGCTTTCGTAAAAAACGTTCCTGTTTAACAAACCTCTTAGACTTCTTCCACGATATCCTCAACCTCTACGATGAGAGTAAAGCTGTAGATATTATATACCTTGATTTTCAAAAGGCCTTTGACAAAGTTCCCCACAAACGTTTACTGCTAAAACTAAAAGTGCATGGAATACAAGACGGTGTGTTGAAATGGATAGAAAATTGGCTCAGCGACAGAAAGCAAAGAGTAGTCATAAACGGTAAGGCATCTAAATGGACCAATGTAAGTAGCGGGGTACCCCAGGGATCGGTACTAGGACCAATTCCCTTTCTAATTTACATCAACGACATAGATGAGGGTCTCACCTGTACAATCTCAAAATTTGCTGACGATACAAAAATTGCAAATAGCGTACTCTCAAAGAACAAGTTGACGATATGCAACACAATCTAGATAAATTGTCATGTTGGGCCCAAATTTGGCAAATGAGCTTCAATGCGGATAAATGTAAAGTACTACATATCGGATACCTAAATGAGAAAGCAAACTATTCGATGAATGGCACTCAGCTTAAGAATGTAAACAAAGAAACCGATCTGGGAGTAACAATATCGAGTAACCTAAAACCGAGTCAACAATGTTCAGAAGTTGTTAAGAAGGCAAACAAAATAATTGGCTTTATAGGCAGGTCATTTGAGCATAAATCCAAAGAAGTTATCCTAACCCTTTTACAATTCCTTAGTCCGCCCTCTTCTGGAATACTGCGTTCAATCCTGGTGCCCTTATTACCAAAAAGATATAAACAAGCTAGAACGAGTTCAACGTAGAGTTACCAAAATGATACCTAGCCTAAAGAACAAACCATACGAAGAGCGTCTTAGAGAATTAAATCTATTTCCTTTAACCCAGCGCAGATTAAGAGGTGACTTAATTCAAGTGTTCAAAATCATAAAAGGCATCGACAATATGAACTGTAGTAAGTACTTCACTATCGACCAATCTAATTACACGCGGGGAAACGGTTGCAAAATTATTGGTAAATCTTTTAACTCACACGAATCTAAGAATTTCTTCTTCAATCGAGTTGTCAACTTGTGGAATGGTCTTCCCCGAGATGTTATAGACTGCAGCACCGTTGATTCATTTAAACTCCGCTTAGACAAATATCTCGCATCAAACCCGCGACTGACTGCGTTTGTAAATTAATAACTTTATTTTATCCCCCCTCCGTTACTAACCCATCTGTCCCCTACTAACTTCCTAATCCAGCCACGGACATTAGTTCTAGGGCAGTAGTTCCCTTTCCGATGTTCCCTTACCCCCTCTAAACCACTGTTTGGACACTTGATCCTCAGTGTTTTGGAGGACAAGCAGCCTAGAAGGGTCACTAGACCTGTTGTTGCTTGATTTCCTTTGTACTCCTTTGTACTTTATCCCTTGTGCCGTTATATTCAATTGTACACGCTCATTACTTACTTGTTATTGAAATGTGATTACAGTAGTATTTCGGTACCGTACTTAATTAGGTTAGTTAGGTTATGGTTATTTAGAAAATTACGCAGCACGTCCATGCAAACATACGGTAACAGCTGATGAGGGTACACCAGTGACCCCAACACTTTTATAATTATTAGGTTTTTATGATTGTTTGCATATTATAATTTCAAATAGAATTAGCCTACTCTAACCTAAACAAACCAGTGTACTTAGATTAGGGTAGATTAGGTTGTAGACAAAGTAGAAAGAAAAGCCTTCCGTATCATTAACTCCCGTCCACTCACCAACTCTCTGCAATCTCTGTCTTTTCGCCGCAATGTTGCATCTGTCTCGCTATTCTATCGCTACTACAATAATCAATGTTCCTCAGAGATTTCCCAGTGTTTACCACCTCCTCTATTTAGGGTACATAGTACCCTTCTTGCAACACAATCCCACCCCTACTGTGTGCAACTCTCCAACCCAAGAGTGAAACGTTATTCTCAGTCTTCTATTCAACTGCTTAACTCTGGAATTCTCATCCTGAATATGTCCTTCCCTCTTTCTATGACTTATATTGCTTCAAACTCTGTGTGTCTAGGTATTTTGGCTCGAACATCTCTTTATTTTGGCCCTGTCACTCTTTCAAACTCTGGGGGAGGCACTCAATACAGGCAGTTCTGCCTTTTGTCTCCCTCACTCACATAGACAAAAAAAAGAGCGAGTGCCTCATTCAGAATCAAAGTTGAGAACGCGGGAGAAAGCAAGATTGTTGCGCACATATACGCAACATCAACCTTTGGCTTGAAACTGAGGATAGAGATAATAGGAGAATACAGAGAAAGGCTTACTGTCATTAGACCCAGACACCTGAGCTTCGGTGAGAAAGAGAAGATAAGGGTTGGCAGAGGAGAGGTGGTATTCCACAGAGTGGAAGTTAGAGGAGGCAACGAATATTACAGAATTAATAGTAAGAGAAGAAGGTGGTGGTCAAGAGAATTTTGACGAGTCGTTTCCAGGAGACAGACCAATGGGGGCATTTCTGCCCCCCCCCCCCCCCCCCCCCTCTTGGGACTCCGAGGGTCGTGTATTCGTCATAGATTATTTCGAAAAAAGATAGTGTAGTATGTAAGGTGTTTGTAGTATAATGTATGGATAGGAGGAGAAGGTGTTTTGGAGGGCAGGCTGGGGTTGCCCTCAATATTGATGAGGCTCAGAAAGGATCAGATAGGGAGACCAGGTGGTGAAACGGGAGTTCCAGCTGTCCTTATCAGCCACTTAGCACTCCCCGGGAGTACCGCCCTATTCGGCTGGTGCCTACAGCCTCCTCCTAACAATTCTGGAGGTGGGATGCCCAGTCCCAACCTCCAATGGCTATCTGCGCCACAAAGTGACGGGCGGTGGGGTCGCCACATCCCTACGTCTAACATTTCTATAGCTTATAATCTACCTGGCATTATACGACATTGAATAAATCAGACTGTAGCGCATTACTATTTTTTTTCTTCTGTTGTGACGCCTGCAGCTTGGCAGAACGCCATGTGGGCTCAGCCGCTCGCTTGGCCACTCGCTAGCACTCGCCAGGGCAAGGTATTTGGCTACAGTCTATCTACAATGTTGTTCTTTCTTTCATAGTGTTCGTGTTGTTGCAGACAGTCCCGTGGTGTTCTTTATTTTCGTCTGTGACAAGGGGAAGCATTTTATATCATGAGTAGAACATAAGATGCATTGTATATAGTTAAGGAGAGAGAATAATATAGGCAGTGGGGTGGTAGTGTGTGCGTGCGTATACATGTGCTGCCTCCCCCTCGCTGTAGGCTCGTGCGCGTGCCTTCCCACGCTTCTTGATTGGCTGGTGGTTCCTGGCGCCTTCTGCAGTCCTGCTGCCTGGTGACGTAGCGGCCTGTGATTGGCTGACCACCATGCCTTTGTGTGTGATCCTAGGGGTCCTGAGGAGTTACTCTCTTCAGAGCTTGTTTGACCAGCAAACCCTTAACATATCCCTTGCCACCTGTCACCGACTTCTACCTATAGAGCACTTTCTCTCTTTCTCAACTTCTTACCTCTCATTCTTCCTCTCTATTTAATATCATAACTCCCCTTTGGTTCTGCACTATTTCATATATCGGCCATCGTATTATATGCTGAAGCTCTCAGATATTATATGTTTAGTTAGGCATTTTGGAGGGTTACCATTTTGTCTGTAGAGGTTCGACACACTCACGGTGTCTCCCTGCCTATTCCTTGGCTGTCTGCTGGGCTATTTAAGGCTAGACTGGGGTGAGGCCATTGTTGTTGTGATTTCCGATGTGTACTAGGTTTTGTTGAACCTGTACAATCGCAACGGAGACATGGGAAGCCTAGGTGGTCTTTCTGACTGTGTACCTTGTGAGTTTAGCACTGTGTTGCGAGTGAGGGCTTTTGCCTCTGCCACCCAACACTGTGCTAACTCGTTTGCTTTGACTTTGAGAGGTTCGCCAGGAGGGAACCAGATACTAGCGATCTGGATCTCTCAAGAGAGCACCCCGTCAATTAACGTAATTTGGCCGCACAGTCTTAAGGACCTCGCTAGGCTACGAGCCGCTTGCTCAGCCATTGTTTCCTAGCCTACGACATCCCAGCTAGACTTTATTAGCCTAGCAGACACCCGTTTAGAATTATAAACTCTTATGTTATGTATGCAGCATTCTTATTCACGTTGACTGTAAGCCTTGGTTGGTGTTGAGTTGCACAACCTGAGCAGTTTTTTTTAGTTGCCTGACGAAGGACTTCTTTTGTTGTTGGAGATAATTCTAGTGTGCATTTATCGTTATTCCCGTGTCAGTTGACACTGTCTGTCTCTACACTTGTCCTATATTGACCCTGCTTTATATAACAGTTCAAAATCCGATACGATCATCTTACCCCAGCATCAGACTTTCTTCAGAAGATTCCTGCTCGATGCTTTGGGACTTTCGTTCACTTTCTTTAGTATAGGAGTGACAGTTCATTATTGTTTAGAGTAACTTTAAATATACCTTCTTCTAGTTTGCATTAAATCATTGCAGTGATTTAATTAAGATCTCTATCTTTTCCTAGTATACCGGTACCTTATTAACGTAATTGTATGTTGTTGTGATCAGGCTGTATCAGAGATCATCAGCCTGTAGTAGTAGTGCACTTATACTGAGTTATAGGATACCCCGTTATCGCAGATTTAACTCTGGAGGGTATAGGTGTATTTGTGTGCCGGCATTATAAGTTCAGGGGTTGGATCTAGTGTTACCGTTGTGGCTGTGTGCTTTCCTAGTCCAATGATTAAGAGCCCTGGTTTTATATGAGCCCTGGTCGTAACAAATGGCGGCCTTGCTTAGGATTTTGTGAACTTAGAGAAATATTGCAGGAGTGTTGTGGTCATTTGTTTTTGTTTAAAGGAATATAGTGGACACGTGGAATTTTTTTTGGCAAGTAGTATAACACTTAAGAGTCTTCGAGCATCTTGTATTTTTGAGTGAATAGTGCTGCATAAGAGTTTAGGTATTTTTTTTTTTTTTATAAACGTTGAGAATTTTCGGTGGATACTATGTCGGACGACGGATCAGTGTACAGTAAGGACACAGTACGGGAAACAGAAACTGAGGTGCAGCAGCGGGCTTTGTTAGATGACATTAGAGTTATAGCTAGTGAGGAGAATGCAAGGAAGTTTCTGGAGATACCTATTACTGCTGACCGGGTGTCGGGGATTGATCGGTATGGTCTCCAGTGTTTGGCCACGGTCATGGGGCATGTGGGCATTAGCAACATGTCGGGAGGTGACCTGGTGGCCTGTGTGCTCGGCGGGGTGCGTGGGGCTTCGGGTGGAGCGGGAGCTTGGGCACCTTCGGCCCAGCTCCCATTCAACTCGACTCCTACCATGGCGCCCCCTCGGGCTCCGGAGCCGGGTACGTTCCCGCAGGCCGATAGTCACTGGCAGCGTGGTTTGTCACAGGGTAGGTCTCCAATTGTTGCATCTCCTCCTCCTCAAGGTTTGACTCCAGATATGCTCTTCCAGCTTGAGATGGCTAAGATGCAGCTGCAGCAGAAGCGAGAATCTGAGCAGCAGCAGTGGGAGTTTGAGATGGCTAAGATTCAGGCTGAGGAGAGAAGGGCCAGATATGAGCTCGAGCAATGGCAGCGAGAGAATGAGTCTGAGGAGAGAAAGGCTAGGTACTGTGCAGACATAGATCTTGAGAAGTCTAGGGTGGAGTCGACAGGGCAGCGTCTCGGTTCTGGGAATCGAGGTCTTGATCAGTCGTTATCGCACCTGCTCAAGTTGGTCCCGGTATTTGATGAGTCGGGTGTCACTGAATTTTGTATGCGTTTCGAGAAGAAGTGCCGGGAGCACCAATGGCCCGAGGTTAAGTGAGCAGCCCTTGTTTCCTCTAGATTGGTTGGCAAAGGACTCAAGGCATATGATGCGTTGCCCTTGGGAGTCGTGCATCGATTATGAGGTATTGAAGGAGGCTTTCCTGCGGGCATATGAGTTACAACCAGAGACGTACAGATTGAAGTTCCGGGGTGTAACGAAGGGTCGTGAGTGCACCTTTCTTGAGCATGCCCGGGAACTGTCCGATGCATTTAGAAACTGGCTGCGTTCTGAGAAGGCATCGACGTTTGAGGAGTTGAAAAAGCTGATGCTTCAAGAACAATTTTTTAAGTGTACGGGCAGCGATCTGACGTTGAATCTTAAAGAGAAAAACCCAAGAACTCTTCAGGAGGCAGCTGAGATGGCTGACCTTCGGATGTCACTGATTCGTGGGTGCGGGTCTGTACAACGGAACGATGCAGGTAACAAGGGGCGCAACACTCCACCCCCACAAGTCAGTGATACACCATATAACCATTACAACAAGAGCAACAATACTAAGTCTGACCATAAACCTAATACCGTCTAGTTTAAGAAGGGTCAGGGCCCTTCCCCACCTCAAGGGAAGCCCACGGGGGAGTTAGAGTGTTTTCATTGTCATGAGAAGGGCCATTTTGCAAGAGCCTGTCCAAGCAAGCTACCTAATGCAGTCGTGTCTTTGGCTCGCAACATTGGGGTGTCCCCGAAGTCGTCTGAGTTTGCCCGGGGTATAACGTCAGAGGCTGGGACACAGCCAGTGGAGAAGAATCCGGAAGGCTCGAACCCTGTCCGCGATGTCTTTTGTGACCATCGAGGGCATGGCTGCGTGAAGTGGGCTAGTAAGAAGCATGGAGTTGAGCTGTTGCGAGACACGGGTGCCTCTCAGACTTTGTTGAAGAACTTTACTGGTAGACCAATAAACGCGGCACGGGTGGTTGTGGTGCAGGTTATCAATGCTGTCAAGTCATACCCGTTGGTCAGGATGGAACTGGAGGTGGATGGTGTGATGCGAGAGTTGGATGTGGGTGTTGTGGAGAACTTGCATGTTGGGGGCGTCGACCTCCTTCTCGGCAACGACTTCGCGGTGCCTACTTCTGAGGTTTCACCCTTAGTCGTTGCAGAGAAGCCGGCCGACGTGAGTAGGGAGAAACAGGAGTGGGTAGAGAAGTGTCAAGTACAACCTATGGCGTGCGTTGTTACTGGACCTCTTGCATCCAAAGTGACACAGCCTATTCCTCAGTCTTCGGATCAACGGAGGAACGGTCGGAAGAAGACGGCTAATGTTGGTAAAAGTTTGGCGAGTTTAGTACCAGCAGCGCTTCTTGGCGACTCAGTATTGGCACCATTGTTGGAGTCTGGAGAAGCCCCAGGACCTGTCACAGCTAGTGAGGAGGTAGGGCAGGAAGAGACTCCGAGGCAGCAACGTTACACACGGAGAGAAAAAAGGTTTGCTCAGTTTGATATTGGGGGAGGACTTGGGTTGCTTCGGAAGCATCTAGACAGGCTGGTTCCCTCAGATATTTGTAAACTGCAGTTGGAGGATCCGGAAGTTCAGAAGTGTGGTAATGGTGCTGTCGAGATCAAACACGAGGACGGGGAAACATGTCATGTGAACCTGTTTGAGGAGTTTGTGAGGCAACCACCTGAGCAGTCTACTGTCCCTGCGTTGGTCTGCAGCGGCCAAGGAGGAGAAGGAGAGGGGGGCAGTAGGGCACAGGTGGAGGAGAGTAGGGATTGTCATGTCTCGGCGGAGCAGTGGGCGGGGGACACGAGTCTGGTGGCTGTGGAAGCGCTAGAGCACCTGCCTGAGCAGCAGTGTGCAGCGCTCCAGCACCAGCTCGGTTCATACCCCACTGGTCGTGCCGAGCCCCTGAGCCTCACAACTCAGGCGGTGCAAGATGTTCCGCGGGCAGGTCACGTGAATGTTGGGAGACCGTTAGCCTCGTTGTTTCGGTGGTTCAAGGTGGGCGACGAGGCTTGGACATGGTTGTCAGATCAAGGTCGACCCAAGGCTGCCAAGGGTGGTGGTCAGAAGGAGGACATTGAGCAGATTGGTGAGATTGGCTGTGGAGTGGATGTGCCCGGTCGTCGTATAGCCTCCCAATGCTGCTCTAGTCGAATGCAACAGCCCTACCATAGACCGACTATATCTGGCCATGTCGCTAAAAGCGGTGATGCTGCACAGGCAGATGTAGTCGTAAGGAATGTGGGGGTGTGCATGTACGGTATCGGCGGGGAAGCCTTAGCAATAATGAACTATGGGAGTGACTGCACAGGTGGTACTGATTGTCCCTCTCATGACCTGGCTGTTCTAGGGACGAAGGTGGAGAAGGAGGGAGACTACAGGTTAGAAGCTGCGGTCTCGGCTGGGTTGTGGGAGGGCACTAGGCATGTTGTTCTGCGAGATAAGTTGTTTACTAGGCTGTGGCAGTGCATCCGCATGTTTGTTGCTTCTCCAGGCCTGATGTACAGGGTAGAATGCGACATGGAGGCTGGAGACAGTGCAAGGCTCAGTTTAATTCCCTATCGTATAAATCCTGCTCGACAGCCTGTGGTGCAAGCAGAGCTGGATTACGTGTTGACGAAAGGTCTGACGGATAAGGAATGTCGTGAGTGGTTGTTGCCTGTAACTTTACAACCTGTGTTAAGTGGCAAGATCAGTGTGTGTGTTGATTGCGAGAGTGTGTGTGCATTATCCCTGACAGATGCCTATACCTTATCGAGAGTTGATGACACCATAGACCGCATCGGGGCTGCATCGCTAATCACGAAGGTAGAACTAGTGAAAGGCTTTTGGCAGGTTCCGTTGCCGGAAAGAGCGAAGAGAAATGCCAGTCTTGTGTTGAACTGGGCAGTTTATCAGTGCCAGGTGTTGTTGTGCTGCCGGAACACAAGTTGGATGTGTGGCATGGTAAGGGCACTGATAATGTTTTGGCTGATTGTTTGTCACGGGAGGGTTTGTTTGCAGGAGAACCCTCGGCGTTCAGTCAGGGTGTGTTGAGAGTGGAGTAAAATAGGCTTGCCCCTGTAAGTGCAGCCGCCATAAACATATTAAAAATGAAAATTCTATAAAAACTCTTTCTTTAATAGTTATTTTTTTTTAAGTATGTTATAGCTAAAGTTCTGAGTCGAACCTGTGCTTCTCTCAGAAGGCTGGGCTAGTAGAAGCTCGCTCTAGGAGCATAGCAGTATGAATTAATTAAGCTATTGTGTTGGGGGGGGGTTGTAATTTTTTTTTTTATGAGAACTGAGCTTTGCCTTCTTTGTTGCGAAGTGATTAGGGGTGGCGAGTCTTATCGGCGTTCTGCTTGTCAGATATAGAGCTCATGGTTGAGCGTCTAATATCTTGGGGGGGGTGTGACGCCTGCAGCTTGGCAGAATGCAATGTGGGCTCAGCCGCTCGCTTGGCCACTCGCTAGCACTCGTCAGGGCAAGGTATTTGGCTACAGTCTATCTACAATGTTGTTCTTTCTTTCATAGTGTTCGTGTTGTTGCAGACAGTCCCGTGGTGTTCTTTATTTTCGTCTGTGACAAGGGGAAGCATTTTATATCATGAGTAGAACATAAGATGCATTGTATATAGTTAAGGAGAGAGAATAATATAGGCAGTGGGGTGGTAGTGTGTGCGTGCGTATACATGTGCTGCCTCCCCTCACTGTAGGCTCGCGCGCGTGCCTTCCCACGCTTCTTGATTGGCTGGTGGTTCCTGGCGCCTTCTGCAGCCCTGCTGCCTGGTGATGTAGCGGCCTGTGATTGGCTGACCACCATTCCTTTGTGAGTGATCCTAGGGGTCCCGAGGAGTTACTCTCTTCAGAGCTTGTTTGACCAGCATACCCTTAACATATCCCTTGCCACCTGTCACCGACTTCTACCTATAGAGCACTTTCTCTCTCTCTCAACTTCTTACCTCTCATTCTTCCTCTCTATTTAATATCATAACTCCCCTTTGGTTCTGCACGATTTCATATATCGGCCATCGTATTATATGCTGAAGCTCTCAGATATTATATATTTAGTTAGGCATTTTGGAGGGGTTACCATTTTGTCTGTAGAGGTTCGACACACTCACGGTGTCTCCCTGCCAATTCCTTGGCTGTCTGCTGGGCTATTTAAGGCTAGACTGGGGTGAGGCCATTGTTGTTGTGATTTCCGATGTGTACTAGGTTTTGTTGAACCTGTACAATCGCAATGGAGACGTGGGAAGCCTAGGTGGTCTTTCTGACTGTGTACCTTGTGAGTTTAGCACTGTGTTGCGAGTGAGGGCTTTTGCCTCTGCCACCCAACACTGTGCTAACTCGTTTGCTTTGACTTTGAGAGGGTCGCCAGGAGAGAACCAGATACTAGCGATCTGGATCTCTCAAGAGAGCACCCCGTCAATTAACGTAATTTGGCCGCACAGTCTTAAGGACCTCGCTAGGCTACGAGCCGCTTGCTCAGCCATTGTTTCCTAGCCTACAACATCCCAGCTAGACTTTACTAGCCTAGCAGACACCCGTTTAGAATTATAATCTCTTATGTTATGTATGCAGCATTCTTATTCACGTTGACTGTAAGCCTTGGTTGGTGTTGAGTTGCACAACCTGAGCAGGTTTTTTGAGTTGCCTGACGAAGGACTTATTTTGTTGTTGGAGATAATACTAGTATGCATTTATCGTTATTCCCGTGTCAGTTGACACTGTCTGTCTCTATACTTGTCCTATATTGACCCTGCTTTATATAACAGTTCAAAATCCGATATGATCATCTTACCCCAGCATCAGACTTTCTTCAGAAGATTCCTGCTCGATGCTTTGGGACTTTCGTTCACTTTCTTTAGTATAGGAGTGACAGTTCATTATTGTTTAGAGTAACTTTAAATATACCTTCTTCTAGTTTGCATTAAATCATTGCAGTGATTTAATTAAGATCTCTATCTTTTCCTAGTATAACTTATTAACGTAATTGTATGTTGTTGTGATCAGGCTGTATCAGAGATCATCAGCCTGTAGTAGTAGTGCACTTATACTGAGTTATAGGATACCCCGTTATCGCAGATTTAACTCTGGAGGGTATAGGTGTTTTTGTGCGCCGGCATTATAAGTTCAGGGGTTGGATCTAGTGTTACCGTTGTGGCTGTGTGCTTTCCTAGTCCAATGATTAAGAGCCCTTGTTTTATACGAGCTCCGGTCGTAACACTGTATTCTCTATCTTTGTGAATCGGTGAACTTGGAGATGGTGTTGTTTAGCCCTGAATCGATGTTAATTATGTAAATGAGAAACAACGCTGGTTCAAGGACCGAACCCTGAGCTTCTCCACTATAGAAAGGCTCCCACTTGAATGCCACTCAACTTATCACCACTGTGCCTTCTGTCTGTAAACCAATTTTTTATCCAAATATGAATTTTACCTTTAATGTCTATCATCACCAGATTGTTTATTAGTTTCATATGTGGTATCTAATCGAAATCCTTTTGAAAGTCCAAGAAAATTATGTCTAGGATTTAGTCATGTCATTGTATGTGAGTATATTGTTTTAGAATTCAATAACATTTGCTAAGCATGACTTATTTCATCAAAAGCGATATTAACTACCTTTAATTATCTTGTTTGATTCGAGGTAGTCTATTATCTTCATTCTTCAAATTGCTTCCATACTTTTTCCTGTTATTGATGTTAGAATAATAGGACTATAATCACTCGTTTTGGATTCCTACCCTCTATATACATTGGCGTGATAATACAAACAATTAAATCACTTGATACTGTCCCCTGTTGCATTGATATGATAAATAGCTATGTTAGCTATCTCTTTCTTAATATTTCCATTATTCTATTGTGTAAAGCATTGGATCCCGCAGTTTTATTTACAGCTAAATTATTCAATTTGTTTAATACTTTGCTGATACTGATGGTGAAATGTCCTATTTGGAGTGCCGATGTGTTATTCTCCGTGGTATTTTTGTATACCTCTTTCGTTAAGAGTAAGTCAAATTATTCGTTGAGCAAATTTACAATGTTTTTGTCATCTGCTACAGACTGACCGTCTTTTATTAGCGGTCCAATTCCGCTTCTGATCTGCTCATTATTATTTACGCAACTGAAGAATTTGGGGGATTTGTGGCATATTTGCGTTTCTCCGTCCTAAATATTTGTTCACATCCAGTCTACTATGTTTGTGTAAGTTGCTTATGTTTTCATTGTTCGAGGCATTTTTGACAAGTTTGTGAAGTTGATCTCTTTTCCTTATTGCCTTGCTCTACTCTACTGTACCAAGGGGGCATATTTGATTTTGTAATACGTTAAAGTTTTGTGGGTACACAATTTTCTTGCACAGCCATAATTAGACTTAAACTTTCCCACAGCTCATTTACTTTGCTTACATTGCTAAGTTTTGAATGCATGTTATATAGGGATTTCAAAATTCTGTTGAAATTAATGTTTGTAAAGTCCGGTACCTTTGTTTCTTTTTTTATCATAAAATATATGCATTTTACGTCAAATCTTATGATTTTGTGATCAGACGTTTACAGATGTTCACCATCCAAGTTTGATATAAAATTTTCTTGGGTAGCGAAAATGAGATCTAGTATATTTCTGTCCCGGGTTGGTTGTTTTACGTGTTTTTTTCTAAAACAAATCCTGGATGAAGTTTTATCATATGGTTTGACTCAGCATTATTTCCGGTCAGGGTATTCCAGTCAATATAGGGGAGGTTAAAGTCGCCTAGTAAGAGTTTCATCAGCATTTCGAGTATTTCATACCAAAAAAAAACATCATCGGCAACAATCTGTTTTGGTGGTCGGTATGCCATAGTGATATTGATGTTCGTATTTTTCATGTGTATTTCGACACGCACTATTTGCGCAATATTTCGGGAAGAGTCACTTCTATAGGGTTCAAGTATGTCGCTATGTACAGTAGCCCAACTAAGTTTTGCGACAAAATATTAGGTATGTGGCACCTGTCTAGTTTGCACTCCCGTCCCAAGCCCGTGTGTGGTCGTGTCTAGCAGAGACCCGTGGTGTCTAAAGGCCGCGTCATACAGAAGTCGAACGTCGCGCGACCTACTCCCAAACAGGATGGCTTGCAAAAAAAATTCAAATTTCAGAAAGTTTGGTTTGATTCGGGTCAATTCGGCCAATAATCTTGTTGATTCTGGGGAAGTTCTGGGGATGTTCATGGGTGCAGACGAATATCTTCTGATTCGGCCAGAAGTTAGTGCATGCGTTAACTTCTAGCCGATATTCGGGTGTAAAAACCGTTAAAAAAAGGTCGGCTCTCGGTCGGGTTACGGTCGGCTTACATTCCTGTTACGTTCTTTTGTTTCGGCCGATGTTCTGCTGTAATTTCCATTGACGAAGTTAACACGAACTACCCGAACACGAGTCTAATATAAAGCCGAAAATAAGTCGATAATAACCCGAATCATATGAATATAGGGAGACAATAAACCGATTATCAGGCGAATTATTCGAACAAAATACGACAATCCCCAGATAAAGTGACGAATAAGACAATCATTATCATCATCATCACCATAATCATCACCACCACCAATATATTCATCACCATCATCACTATCATCATCATCACCACCACCACCAATGTAGGTAAAAATGGGGAGGGCAAATACGGGCGGACTGAAGATATGCTTTCACCTACGGTGAAATTCAAGATATTGTTATTTTTGTTGTTGTTGTTGATGAAATCTTATAGAATAACCTTTCCTCTTGCCGTTCATGAAAACAAAAAAATATAAAAAAACAATTATTATGGGTGAAAACCGACTGAGAGTTAATATTTTGCTGCGGAATGGATTCTATAGGAGCGAAAAACTATCGTTATAGATTTATTTCTATAAAATCCAATATTGATGATAGAATAATCTAAACACCGCCATCATGTTCAGCGGACATATATATATATTTTTGTTTTGAGAGTATGCTAAATTTGTAAGTTTTTCGATAGAAAAATTTCTCCGGCGAAGCCGGATTTCTCCATACAATGCTGGCTCCCTATCGCTCGCCAGGAAGAAATCGACACCTGGATGGGGATAAACGTCTTAAAACAGTTGGCTGAATGGAGCCGAATGGATACAAGCCAAAGAGAGAGGAAAAAAGGAGAAAAACAGAGAGGTGGGCCCCCTTAACATCCCCCTTCTACAACGCCAATACATTCTTTATAGAGGTTCACACTATAGGGCAGGTACAGGTTGTCTTTATAGAGGTTCACACTATAGGGCAGGTACAGGTTGTCTTTATAGAGGTTCACACTATAGGGCAGGTACAGGTTGTCTTTATAGAGGTTCACACTATAGGGCAGGTACAGGTTGTCTTTATAGAGGTACACACTATAGGGCAGGTACAGGTTGTCTTTATAGAGGTTCACACTATAGGGCAGGTACAGGTTGTCTTTATAGAGGTTCACACTATAGGGCAGGTACAGGTTGTCTTTATAGAGGTTCACACTATAGGGCAGGTACAGGTTGTCTTCCCACATTCTTTATAGAGGTTCACACTATAGGGCAGGTACAGGTTGTCTTTATAGAGGTTCACACTATAGGGCAGGTACAGGTTGTCTTCCCACATTCTTTATAGAGGTTCACACTATAGGGCAGGTACAGGTTGTCTTCCCACATTCTTTATAGAGGTTCACACTATAGGGCAGGTACAGGTTGTCTTTGTAGAGGTTCACACTATAGGGCAGGTACAGGTTGTCTTTATAGAGGTTCACACTATAGGGCAGGTACAGGTTGTCTTTATAGAGGTTCACACTATAGGGCAGGTACAGGTTGTCTTTATAGAGGTTCACACTATAGGGCAGGTACAGGTTGTCTTCCCACATTCTTTATAGAGGTTCACACTATAGGGCAGGTACAGGTTGTCTTTATAGAGGTTCACACTATAGGGCAGGTACAGGTTGTCTTCCCACATTCTTTATAGAGGTTCACACTATAGGGCAGGTACAGGTTGTCTTCCCACATTCTTTATAGAGGTTCACACTATAGGGCAGGTACAGGTTGTCTTTGTAGAGGTTCACACTATAGGGCAGGTACAGGTTGTCTTCCCACATTCTTTATAGAGGTTCACACTATAGGGCAGGTACAGGTTGTCTTTATAGAGGTTCACACTATAGGGCAGGTACAGGTTGTCTTCCCACATTCTTTATAGAGGTTCACACTATAGGGCAGGTACAGGTTGTCTTCCCACATTCTTTATAGAGGTTCACACTATAGGGCAGGTACAGGTTGTCTTCACACATTCTTTATAGAGGTTCACACTATAGGGCAGGTACAGGTTGTCTTCACACATTCTTTATAGAGGTTCACACTATAGGGCAGGTACAGGTTGTCTTCCCACATTTTTTATAGAGGTTCACACTATAGGGCAGGTACAGGTTGTCTTCACACATTCTTTATAGAGGTTCACACTATAGGGCAGGTACAGTTTATGTTTTTTTTTTTTTCTATGTGAATGAGGGAGACAAAAGGCATAACTGCCTGCAGCGAGTGCCTCCCCCAGATTTCAAAGAGTGACAGGGCCGAAATCAAGGGACGTTCGAGCTAAAATGCCTGGACACACGGAGTTTGAAGCAATTTAAGTCATAGGAAGAGGGAAAGACTGATTCTGGGAGAGAGTTCCAGAGCTCAGCATTTGAATAGAAGAAAGTCTGAGAATAGCGTTTCACTCTTGGGTTGGAGAGTTGGAAGTTGTTTTCCCACATTCGTTAGTTAGCATCGTGTTAAAATCATGTGATGGTCGTCCGATCCGGTTGGTGTTCGTCATAGGTTCTTTCATATCGGTTGAAGGTCGGCTGATCTTCGTACCTCAGTTGAAACTGGTCGGCTGATTCGGGGTATATTCGAGTTATAGTCGGGTCATGCTCTGGCATTCATCGGTTTATATTCCTATCATGTTCGGGTCTTTGTCGTAAGTCGCTCGGGAGTATCGGGTTACATTCGAGTCTTGTTCGGGGCATTGTCTGGGGATGTTCTTCTTCTACCAACTTCGGGACAATATCGGTTGAATTCGCCTCAAATATGCAAGTCATCCTGTTCGGGAGTAGGTCGCCCGACGTTCGAGTTCTGTATGACGCGGCCTTTAGGCAGGCGCCACCGCCTGAGCTACCACAGCCAGGGCACACAGACACAGTTATAATAAGGTGACAGGTTACTCGCACATGCTCGGCGCTACATATGACAATATTGCTGATCTATATCTATCTATCTATCTATCTCTCTCTCTCTCTCTCTCTGCCCCCCCCCCCCCCGTTTAATATAAATATAATTACGCGCGACAAACTACTTTATAGATCCACTTCTATACATAACTTAAAATGAATACAATGAGTTGCATAGATTGTATTATATAATCTATTATACACTTTTTTAGTGATTGTTCTAATCAGAACCCCTCATAAACACTAGACTTGGTGTTGGTGTCAGCGACCTTGGCTCTAATTGTGATGCTTAGCCTCTCTGTAACCCAGAAAGTGCTCGAGAAACGGGTAGTCAATCTCTACATCTATTTCCTGATCTACTCTTACTAATGTATTTATCTTTTGTTTTTTGTTTTTTTGTGTTTTGTTAGTTATAAGATGTTATGCGGTCAGGATTAGCGCCAAGTTCGCTGGCACCGGGTATATATTGTATGAGTTATCCTAAACGTATATATGTATTCGATGTTACTATTTTTTATTTTATTTTATACAGCTAAATGACCAAGAGACTTAATTTGTCCGGAGGTCAATAGCATCTGAGGTGAAGCCAATGATCTTGGGGGCTATTAAGTGATTGAGGTTTCCAAATGTTTTGTGTGCGATCTGCTGTATGGATTCTTCCCCTGCCACCTCTTTTTTGTCCTCCATGTGTTTCTTGTTGATAGTCCTATTAGTACCTACCCCTTGTAGGAATAAGAGCTGGCTACTGACTAAATTACAAGCGTCAAATTATAAGGAGTATGCTGCAGTCGCATTTGTTAAATGCTTAATCATTAATCTTGTAATGGAATTTAACCGTGTTGGCTGCATGTGTCTCGCTATCTATTAACCTTTCTTTTCCCAAGCATACGAATTGATACGCAAATACAAAAAATACCTTCAAAGATATTGACATGTCAGTAAAGTTTTCGATAACTATCCCCATGAATGATTGCTGATTAAAGAAGCAACTCATGGAATAGGGCGAACTATATTACGTTAATTAGACCATGGCTAATTAGTAGGAAAACAATTAACATTAACAGTAGCCTATACGATCAGATTGGGGTTTAGTGAAGGTTGGGGTCTTACACGATGGTCAGTTTTAGTTCCTCAATTGTTCATCTTTTACATTAACGATCTTGAATTTAGGCCTAACTAAAAAGATTGGTATTTTTTCAAATGACACTAAAATAGGTTGAAATGTTGATCCTGATAACGATTCATGCTCTTCAAATATAATTTGATACACTACCCGAATGGGCAATACCTTGTCAGTTGATATTTAATGTAGATAAATACATGCAGTTTAGTGAACATTGGGAAATCGACAGAAATTTCAGAATATAAATTTAACAATATTTACTTTGTCAATAATTACGCGCCATATATCTCCCGTATGAGGAGATTCAATAGCTCAATGCATTCTTGTGATGTCCGATTCCATTACCCATCTCCCCTACTCAAGGCCAGGGTAGCCAGTAACCACCAGCTATGTCTCAGACAAAACAAAATCGAATTTTTTCACCAATCTGAGTGGTGAAAGGGGCAAGACGCAATATCAGTGGTATCTAGATGGCTAAATAACATGGAATTAAGTTACTCAATTATTACAACAGATTTGGAAGTCATCGTCAGTCGTGATATGAAACCAAAACAAATAAAAATGCAACATTGTTTGAAATCAGAGTTTTTAGATAGATATCTAGAAGCGTGAATAACAACAAACGTAATTTTTAAATTTCACCCGTCCTTAGTAAGGCTTCACATGGATTATGTTTTTAATTTTGCTGTCCATTGTCCATAGCTTGATTGGAAGTTATGGTACAAAGAAGAACGGCAAAACAATCCAGAATAATAGAACATTAGAACATCAATAATATTCTAACGCCTGACGATTAAGGCCAAATGACACAGAATTATAGCCAGAATGGGTTAGGACATTTAACAGAAGTAAAAGATTATTGAGATAGTGAATATCCTGAAATACATGGTATGGTCAGTACAAAAGAAAGGGGACTTGGGAAAACATTAGGCTTGCATATATTAGAAGTGTAGAGTAAGAGAGGATATGATACAGATGCTTAAGTTGAAAGTGAGATCCACAAAATTAATACGATGTGGAAAACGGACTGCTGCTCCGTGATAAGCATGCAAAAGTTTGGTAGATATGTGTAATAGGCTACCGATCGCTACAGTATATCAATAACGACAGAACGCTTAGAAACATAATTAGATAGACACATGGCTGTGATGTGCTGATTGTCAATGGGATCCGCCGTGAGTGAGACAGTCCATGGTATCAAGTCTAATATTAGTCTTTATACCATTGGCCAGTCAGCCTATGGAGTCAGTCTTCTGAAAAAATCCCTCTTTTATGAGTTGTGTTTGTGTTAATGTTTATCAGGACGCGTATTTGGCAGTTTATTCAGACTAGCATTATACTATTATATTCAGAGTAGAAAAGGAGACTATTTTATTCAGAGTAAAAAGGGAATATGAAAGTCAAAGGGTAAATATGACATAGCATGTGTCCCTATAATTCCTAGAGAACCTCCTTAAGTTGTATAAACCCTCTAATGAAAAGCCTAATGGGATTAATAAGTATATATTTATTGATTCTCATGATTAACTGGTCTCTCTATTCACCAATGATAGTTTAGGTAAGGTATCATTTATTATATTCGCAAACAAGTTATATGCATTCACTAAAGAGGGAGGGAAGTAATAAGAGATCTATCCTATATTGCACAGATAGTGGCGGGCGAGGTGGTTAGGATGAGTTACTAACCCGAACGTGGTTGGTTTTTAGGTAAACAACCGATGGTATAGACAGGAGTGGTTAATGTGCATATATCAAGTCATGCTAGCTTAATAGTATTTGAACAATATAAGTAAGGAGTTAATTAGTAGTTAAGGGTATTAGTGGATGAATAAAGAAATGAACAAGTTATATAATGCTCAGTTAACATGAAATTAGCCAAGAGTCATATGATGGAAAGTATTACTCTGTATGATGATTATTCTATATATTTTATGCACAATATCAACTAGGACTAAATCACATGATGTGTTCCTAGGCCTCCAACAGCGCAGTCTTCGACCCATGCGTGGTTGAGCTGAAAGTTTACTTGTCTGAGAAAACAACTCTTGGTTGGGGGTAGAGAGGTATCCTGACCAGGATTCGAACCCACTCACTCCAGGTATGTTTGGGAGAGTTGGGCACAGTAACCACTCGGCCATGAGCGGATATACAGGAAGCAACCTACATTCTTGTTTGAAGAACACCCGCCAACTCGGCTAAGTGATACAATTTTAATCGTCCTGGTACTATTATGGAACCTCTCTGACATTATCAACACAAACTCGTGCCCAATAGCCAATGCCCTGGTCAACAAATAGTCGAGCGAAATCAAGCCTCGTCTGTTTGTGCCTTTTGGTTACATTTGGCTTGACAGCTGGTGATCTATGTGTTTTATCCTACCTCCTTCAATCTCTTGCGTATAGTTTTCTGTAGAAACTTGAAATTGCAAATGTTGCTTAGCTTTCTCGGCGTTGGAGAATGGATGGTAATACATATACTGTTTAATTTCTTGGTCCTGTTATGACGTGGTTTTCCGCTTTGCTCCACCTCTATGTCGGCCTTTCAGTTGTCCTTCTTCCCACCTTTTTTGCCACTGGTAAACGTTTCGACACCTCACTCTCGCTCATCCCAACCATACTACCACGTTCAGCAGCCTGATGAGCCATGACTTGCTGAATGGACGACTAGGTGTGATGTGGGCAAGAGAGTATTGAGGATTTTCTGATCACCTCAGTCTCCAATAATTACAGCTTCACTTTTTTTTTTTTTAAACTTTTGTTACCGAAAAAAAGTTCGACCTGGGAATATATTGCGTGAAGTGTTAATGCATGGTTGGAGTGGCTGTAGATATGCATGTAATCTGTAATCAGCCAATTGCCGATATCTGGATTTTGAGTGTTTGGTTGACCTGTACGGTACCCGTCCAGGTAGTAATAGACCACCAACACTAAAAAATACGTCGTAAGTGACCTCTTATTCCAGAGGCCTATTTATACTGCTAGGTCAAGAGAGGCGCATTGTGTAAGAAGAATTGCCCAAATGTTTGTTTCCCGCATGGGAATGGAACCCGTGTCATTTTGGCTGTGAACCAAGTGCGCTAACCAATATGCTACGGACCACTGGGTGTGTGTGTGTGTGTGTGTAAGATTCTGTAAAATAGAACTTAAATTATTATATACCCGGTAAACTAAATAATGTTTAGTTATACTCCCATATATTTCCATAGTAGACAGAATTTCATCGAGGTTAGATTCTAAAATCATGATACGGTAACGATAATTTTCTATATTCTAAAAGGATGTCATAGAAACAGTAAAAACTTTAGCTGCATATTAATACACGTTCTTATCATTAATATATTACCTGAAGCAGATGTTGCACCTAGAACTACTCGTCCTACCCAGCCCTGCAAGATGATGCAGATTATAACTTACCTGTATTATCTAAAGAGTGTTAATTAGATAAAAGAACACAATTATTTACACCTACCTGTAATTGTTTTATCAAGGAAATCAGTGTAGAATGTGGGTTTAAAACACTGAACTTTGCCTTCCGTTGTGTGTGTGTGTGTGCTAATTAATCTACAAATAGTGTAGCGTGAAAATCGATAGATAATTTCGTCCAATTGTCCACAAAAAAGTACATTTACATTTTCACACTTGTTGACAGCATTATAGATTTCCAATGCCCTGTTTTTGCCCATTCGAACTCGCATTCAGTCTGGGTACGATTCCATTTATATTTTTTCCTTTTTTTTTCCTTATTTAAATTAGTTTTTTTTATTAACTTTCTATAACTTTAGAGGGAATCGATACTCCATCAGAGCAGTCGTTTCAGCCAACATTGACCACTAAATAAGCGCCCTCTGGCATGGTGGAGTTAGATATATCTTTCAAGATATGGTAAATCTTACTATAAAGAATGACCTTTACTAACCTTTTTCTTCTGTTTTTTGGGGCAAAAGCAGTCCCTTGATCCTACAGGAGACTGTCACTGTACACTAGGATGAGTGAATCCTTGCTGCGGACTATATGGCTAGGTGGCCCAGGTATCCGTATCTCAGAAACCACTCTTTGTAGTAATTCTTGTTGCAGCATCCACATCTTACTCTAATTTGTGACATGATGTAAAGTCAATAAATACAGAGAAACAACAAGAACAAAACGGAAAAGGGCCTCTTCCCTCAGTTGTTGCTCCGGTGGTCGCTGATGTAGGTTGCAAGAGGATCTGAGGAGCCTCTCTCTCTCTCCCTTTTTTAATACTCTCTTTAAACCATGGTGGGCGGTAAGTTTGAGAGGAACGCAGGTGGGCGTGTCGGCACTCACAAAAGTTGGTGTGTGTGTGTATGTGGGAGGGGTGGGGGTCTTAGGAACCATCGAGGGGAACCCGATATGAGAGTACGGGGGGTAGGGAAGCGGGGCTATTTATCACTCGTCGAGAGAGAGAGAGAGAGAGAGTTACATATAGTTACATAAATACTCAGACCACACATACCCCAAGGTCCCTACTAGGCAGTCCGGCATTCCAAACTACCTTTTTTTCATATCACCCCAGCCCCTCTAGATAGAGGTCAAGCCTTCCCTTGTAAACGTTTATAGTGTCGCTCTCCACCACTCTCGCTGGTAGTTTATTCCACTATATCACCACACTGTAGGTGAAGACACTCTTTGTGACATCTAGGTTTGCCTTTTTGGTTTTTAATTTAATTCCAATTCCGCAAGTTTGAGTATTATTGTTGAATGTGAATAGCGCATTTCTATTGACTTTGTCGAAACCTTTCAATATCTTAAAGCACTCAATAAGTAGACCCCTCAACCTCCTCTTTTTTAATGAGAACAGGTTCAATCGTTTAAGTCTTTTTTCATATGGTTTATTTCTTAATGAGGGTATCATCTTCGTCGCTCTACGCTGTTCTGACTCGAGTCTTATAATGTCCTTGTTCAGATAAGGTGACCAGAACTGCACACCATATTCAAGGTGGGGCCTCACCATACTTTTGAACAGTGGCACTATTACGTTCTCATGTTTATATGTAAATTTTCGTTTAATAAAACCCAATGCTCTGTTTGCCTTATTTGCAGATGTTATACATTGGTCGGAAATGTTTAGATTTTCAGATATTAGTAACCGTAGGTCTTTTACTATCGTTGTGGTGTGTATTTGTTGGCTATTCATTTCGTATTTGTATTTCTTATTTCTGCTACCAACCTGCAGCACCTGGCATTTATCGACATTGAAGGGCATCTGCCATTTTTCAGACCACTCTGATATCTTGTTTAACCCACTGAGTTAGTTATAAATAAATGTACCACCAGGGACCGGCAGGATTTGAATTTGTTTTTATTCCAGAAACAATAGCGAATGGGTTATGAATGAAGGAAAAACCACAAAAAAAACAATGAAAAAGGTCAAAAATTGGTCCTATGGAGCCCCCGAAAACGGATTTTAGAAGAGTAAAAAATTGAAGGCAAAAACACCCAAAAATCATGTTTTTGCACGCTCACGCGCATGCGGTTGGACTTTGAGAGTTTTCAACCATCGCCCAGGTTGCGTGGGATACTTACACAGTTCTCATACAAATCTGAGCCCTCTAGGTGCCATAGGACCGGAGTAATTGGGACCGGAGTACCAGTGACGACACGTTGTCGTCGCTAGGGTTTAGCGTTACATACATTGCCGACGACACGTCGTCGCTGGGGTTCAGTGGGTTAAATCAGACTGCAGCGCATTTCTATCTTCTTCGGTCAGGACTGCATTCCCTATCTTTGTATCATCGGCGAATTTGGAGATGGTGTTGTTTATCCCTACATCGATAACGTTAATGTAAATGAGAAACAGGACCGGTCCAAGGACAGAACCCTGCGGAACTCCACTAGTGACAGGCTCCCACTCGGATTCCACTCCATTTATCACCAGTCTCTGTCTTCTGTATGGAAGCCAATTTTGTATCCAAGAATGAATTTTACCTTTGATACCTGTCCTCTCCAGTTTAGCCATTAGTTTCCGATGTGGCACCTTGTCGAAAGCTTTTTGAAAGTCCAAGAAGATTATATCTAGTGATTTCGTCATATCTTTATATGTGAATAGTTTATTATAGAATTCAATCAACGTTGTTAGGCATGATTTGTCTAATCTAAAGCCATGTTGACTATTTTTGATTAGGTTGTTTGATTCGATGTAATCTACTATCTTATCTCATAGGACTGTGGTCCATGAGTTGCCCTATAATTGAAGTTAGACTAATTGGTCTGTAATTACTTGCTTTGGCCTTGCTACCCTTCTTGTATATTGGCGTAATGATCGCATCTTTCCAATTATTACGCACAATCCCCTGTAGTAATGATAAGTTAAATAGCTGTGTCAGGGGTTTGGCTATCTAATCCTTAACCCCTTTACCACCATGACGTAATTTTCATCATGTTCTGCTTACCATTAGACGATATTCTCTAGTTTGGAATCTACCTATACGACTCAAATGGGTAAATACGATCTCGATAACCCTCTTAGTACCACAGGTCCTTCTTAAACTGCATTAAATCATCTAATTTTAGCCAGAATCAAAAGTAAAAAGGAGTCATGGTGCTGAAGGGGTTAATATTCTTAATTAATTTGGGGTAGAGCATGTCGGGTCCTGGGGTCTTATTTACATTTAAATTACTCAATTTGCTTTGTACTTCGCTAACACTGATGGTGAAATCTCCTATCACATGAACTGAGGTGTTATTTTCAGGGGTATGAGCGATAACTTCTGTGAAAACTGAACCAAAATATTTGTTGAGCATATTTGCCGTGTTTATGTCACCTGTTATCGTCTGACCATCTTCTATTAGCGGTCCAATTCTGCTTTTGATCTGTTTATTTTTATTTACGTAACTGTAGAGTTTTGGGGGGGTTTGTGGCACTCTCTCTGGCAATAGCCATTTCATAATTTAGTTTATTCGCTCTAATTATTTTTGTTACTTACCTTCTACTATTCTTGTACAGTTTTTTTTACGACTTCAGTGTTTGGGTTATTTTTTACAAGTTTGTGGAGTTGTTTTCTTTTCCTTATTGCCTTGTCAATGTCTCTACTGTACCAAGGGGCATACTTGATTTCGTATTAGGTGTTGGTTTCATGAGTACAAATCGTTTATGCGCTTCTGTAATTGTATACTTAAAATGTCCCCACAGCTCATTTACTTCGTTTATATGTATGAGGTTTGAGTGTATGTTTGATAGTGATTCCTTAAGCCCGTCATAATTTGTGTTTTTAAATAAAGTCCGGAACCATTGCTGTTGTTTTTACCGTGGAATATTTGCTTATAATGTTGATTCTTAAGATTGTATGATCGGACGTTGACAGATCTTCACCTACATCTAGGTTTTATAATAGATTTTTGTGGGTGGTGATTACGAGGTCTAATATATTCCTGTCTCGCGTCGGAGACTGTTTTACGAGTTGAGTAAAAAAAATGTCCTGGGTGAAGCTTGTCATTAGGGGTGACTCAGCATTTTTTCCGGTCAGGGTATTCCAGTCAATAAGGTGGAGGTTATAGTCACCTAGTAAAACTGTTTCGTCGGAATTAATGGTTTTCTCTAGTTTTTCATTAAAATTGTGTCGTCGGCAACAGTTTGTCTCGGTAAGCATGCCGTAGTGATATTCAACTTAATGTTTTTGTATTTATTTTGACGCACACTATTTCTGCATTACTTTCGGGGAGAGTCACCTCAACTGGGTTTAAGTAGGTCGCAACGTACATTGCAACCCCCCCCCCCCCTTTAGTTTTACATTATTATGGTCTTTATGACAAAATGTATATAGTTCAATGTGATATTCATGAAGTAGATCTTTATTTTTAAGGTTCAGATGGGTTTCTGTTATACAAATGATGTCAGCTTTCTCATTTAATAATATACATTTGAGTTCGTCTAATTTGTTTCTTGTTGAGCAGGCATTTACGGATATTATTTGTATATCATTTATCTCAGCACGTGCAGGGTTTGGAGTTGTGACTTGAAGCCGGGACGGGTTATAAAATTAATTCAATTGGTTGGGTTGATTTAGACGGGGTTGGGTGGGGTTGTTTATGTTATTTAGTGGTTTGGATGGGTTTAATTTTCGCAACTTGTAGACCATGGTGGTTGACAGTTTCATGTAAATGGTTGTGATGGACTTGGAAGGGTTGGGCGGGGTTATTTATTGCTCTTAACTGTGCGGGTGGGCTAGGATGCGTGCATTTTAAAGCAAAGGGAGGTATTTATTTCATTCATTTGATTGGGTGGGGTTGTGGGGGGGTAGCGATGTCAATACTCAGAGGAATCTATTAACGTAATTATCTCTCGGTCTGGTCTGGTGTTGTTTTTATGGGCAATGTAGGTTGAGTGATTTAGGATGTCACTCATATGCTGAACGCCCTTTTCTGATAAATGAGTGCCATCTCTGCTGTACAGAGAGAGAGAGAGAGACTAAATATTAGGGAGATGTTTAAGATTATCAGACATACTATTAGACGTTTAAATGATAGAGAAGTCTATCATAGTTTGGTGGACAAGGAAGCAGAGAGAAAGGATGATTTACATAAGAGATGGAGAGGCAGAAGAAGAGAGACAGATCAATTATAACAAAGAAGATTTAAAATAATGCAGATTTCTAAATATAAAAAGGTTGCGACAAGCGGCAGAAAGAGAGAGAAGAGAGGGGTGCGGCACGTTGGGGCAGCTGGGGAACGTTTGGTCACACACAAAGAGAGAGAGAGAGAGTGAGTGTGTGTGTGTGTACTTATATTGCGGAGCCACCCGTAGTGGTGGTGGTGGTGCGTTCTTTTTACCCTATCTGTCTGTCTGTGTGTGACTCGTAAGGGCACACACTTCACAGTAGTGATGATGATGGTCATGGTAGTAGTGATGGTGTTGATTGTGGTAGTAATAATATATATACTGATATATATATGTATATATATATATATATATATATATATATATATATATATATATATATATATAATATATATATAATATATATATATATATATATATATATATATATATATATATATATATATATATATACTGTATATATATATGTATATATATATATATATATATATATATACAGTATATATACAGGGTGACAACAACATTGGTTACCCACCTGGCAGAAATTTACAATGCAGCCTTACTCTATACAGTATAGCTTAGGGGTAGGCTATGTGAAGCGTTCTATGGATATTTGTATTGATTTACCAATATCTATCCAACCATTATAATAATTGTCTTTTATAGTACCCCATTAACCCTTAATTGGCGGCGCGCAACTTATGTCTGTGAAATAAATATGGACTAAGTGGCGGTTCACAACTTATGTCGTGTGCCATTTTCACCACGTAATGTTGCTGAGAGAGAGAGATGAGTGGTGGGAGGAGCGTAGCAAGCGTATGACTGCTCCAGACCACCGCGGCGGACCTACTGACATGAATCCCACCCTCCTCCACCCTCTCGCACTCGCTACACAGGGAAAGTACCTAATTACATGGTTTTTGCACTCGTGTTGCGCGATCGTTGCAAGAGAACCAGTTAGTCCATGAGCCAGGCCAGATATCGGTACCACCTGGGGTGACTAAACACGAATGGTACTAAAATGTTTATAGAGTGACTGTAAGTACATTAAGATATGATAGCCTTCTCGCACTGGTAGCTTAGTCTAATTTTTTTGATGCAATAGGGGCGCTACCCAAAAATAAAGATTTTTAGCGTGACGCTCGGCGTTTTCCTCATTTTCTTTAAAATCCATCACACAATCATCGCGAAACTTTGAACACCTATGTAGAATTATATTCTCTACCAGAGTTGTTCCTAGGTATTTTTCAAATTTCCTCATATTTCGGAATATACTCTATATTTTGGGTATTTTCCTCTAAATCTAGAATAAATCCTTAAATATGGGGAACATTGAAAAATATATTCTAACAGCTCTTGTAGCTTATTTGATTCTCTACAAGAATTATTCCGATGTGTATTTCAAGTTTCTCCATATTTAGGGGTTTATTTCATATTTGGGGATTTTTTGTTATATTTTGGGGATAATTTATTATTGGAAGGAACAAACATATGTAGAGTGGTTTCCATGTAATGTGTTTGTTTGTTCATGGTTTAATGGTGATATTTTTTGCAGGTGTGTGTCGACTGTTTGACGGCAGGATGGAACCATCTGCGAGGAAGAGAGCACGGATCGACTGTATCATCCACTGCTCTGATGATGACAGCGATGCTCTGGTGTCACCACAGGATTTGGACTCCTGGAACACATTGCTCAGGGCTGCAGAATTCAGGCAGCATGATCCAGTCCTGGAAGCAGCCAAGGGCCTTGAAGAAGGAGGAATACCACACATACATTATCACCGTAAATGTCGTAGTCTCTTTACAATGAAGAAGTCACTGGATTCTATCCTTGCCAAGGGTGTCAAGATAGAATCAGCAAGCGTCGACCCCAGGAGGAGGGCATCAAGGGATGCCCTTAGTACTAGCAGGGTGTATGCCAAAGTATGTATCTTCTGCGAGAAGTCAAGCAAGTACATAAAAACAACAAAGACAAGGGAGCCACTCATACAGTGTGTTGAGCTACTAGCAGATGAGAAGATTCGCAGAGCAGCAATAAGGAAACTCAACCAGAGAATCCTTGGTTTAGTTAGCAGAGACCTTGTTGCTGCAGAGGGTCACTACCACAAGTCGTGCTACAAACTCTTCACAAAAGATGATTTCCCAGCGGCCGCCAGGTCGGGTGCAGGTGAAAATCAGGAAGAAAGCGAGGAAGCACGCTACGAAGAGGTTGAGACAGAAGCCCTCGAGGAACTCTGCTTGTATATAAGGACCAAATTATTCCCCAACCCAGAGGTACTGCCTATGACAAACCTCACATCTAGGCTTGAGAGATCCATGATGTCCCGTGGTATTATCCAACTGAAACCAGCGACAAAGAAACATGTTCGCCGAAAGATTGAAACCGAGTTTGGAGAATCACTACGCTTTGTCCCAGATGAGAAAGGAAAGCTTCTAATCTATCCACGCAGCCTCTCAATGGACGACCTTGCCCGGCAAGCACACAAAATGGCAAAAGACCTGCAAGAAGCAAGAGCAGCTAACTCTGAAGATGTCTTAACCAAAGCAGGAATGCAGCTGAGGAATGAGATCAATAAACAAGATGTGAGTCAGCCATGGCCTCCCGATACAGATCAGAATGTCATTCCTGCAGCAGTCACTCAATTCCTGCACACCCTGCTGACAGGAGAGTGTGAGTGTGAAACTCCCTCTGAAAGAGCTCAACGTCTTGCCACTTCCTTTGGCAGTGACTTGGTCTTTGCTGTTACCAGTGGCAAGACAAACCACCCAAGCACGTACTGCTGACCAATGCTGTAAAGTCTTTGACAGGAAACACAGAACTGATCCGAACTCTGAATCGTCTTGGTCACTGTGTGTCTTACTCAATGTTTGAGGAGATCGATACAGCCCTTTGTATCCAGAAGCTGGAATGCTCAAAGGATGACATTCCACTGCCAGCAAACATCTACCCTGGTGTGTTCACAACCCTGGCCTGGGATAACATTGACCGACTTGAAGAGACCCTAAGTGGAGCAGGTACTTCTCATAGAGTCAATGGCATTGCTGTCCAGTCGAAGGTTGCATGCTCTGTGCCAGAGAAAGTCCTGCCAGAGATTACCAAGTCCAAGATAAGAAGCATCACTCAGACATCATCAATGCTGCCAATATACAATGTTGGGCGGCGGGCAGGGCCACCTAGGATTGAGACTGCGTATGTCGACACTACCAAGGAAGTCCAGGATTCAAAGACAAAGAACCATATCTGGCTTCTTACTCGAATGTCAGACCATGAGGACCAGTCCATCAGCAGTTGGACTGGGTTCAACATCAAAATGTGCAGAGACATTGCAGTGGTTCAGGACACTGTAAGCTACCTGCCCACTATCAATGCTCCCGCAACAGAAATGTCCACCGTTAATGAAATCTTGGAACAAACGCATGCTATCATGCAGTCCTTACAGCTTAACAAGATTGTGTGCGTGTTTGATCAAGCACTCTATGCCAAAGCTGCCGAAGTTATCTGGAAACAAGAGAAGTTCAAGAACATTATCATCAGGATGGGCGTCTTCCACACAATCTGTAATCTCATCTCCACCATAGGAAAGAGGTTTCAAGATGCAGGTCTTAGAGATCTGTGTGTGGAATCAGGTATCATCGCAGAAGGATCAGTGTCAGGAGTGATGAACGGCAAGAGGTACAACAGAGCAGTGAGACTACACAAGCTCGTGTATGAAGCACTGATGAGGCTTGCATGGAAAGGCTTCCTTTCATGGCTAGAAGAAAACCATTCAAGGGACATACACCATCTAGATGAAACACTGAAGGACATCAACAGCTTTCACAGCAATGTGTCTCAGGGACTCTTTCAAGAGCTGATGGAGAGTGAATCATGCACACATATCATGAAGCTTTTCCAAGTTTATCTTGAGACCCTCAGAGATGAACACAACCTCTCAGCATTCTGGATGTCATACCTGGACATGGTTGAGATCATGCTGGACTTAATTCGAGCCTCCAGAGAAGGCAACTGGATGCTCCACCTAGGAGCAATCCGACAGATGATACCGTGGTGTTTTGCCTATGACAAAGTGAACTATGCCCGGTTCCTAACCTACTACTATGCCTTGATGTCTCGACTGCCCATTGAACACCCAGAGGTCCATGAACACTTCATGCAAGGTGGCTTTTCGGTCCAGATCGGTAGCAAGAATCCCTTTGGACGGATCCCTGTGGACCAGACAATCGAAGAGACGATCAACAAAGACACCCAGACACCAGGGGGCACAAAAGGCTTCAGCCTGAAAGGCGGAGCTGTCGCCAGGTACTACCTGACATCGGAGTATCGCAGCAGGTACTTAAGGCAGCTCAGGACTATGGTAGTAGGCCAAAAGTATACTGACTTCAGCCACCCAGACCTACAGATGCCCAGGATTAGAAGAGATGAGGCCGATGTCCAATCTTTAGTTCAACTGATGGAGACCAGCTGGTTGAACCCCTTCAACGCAGAGCAAGAAGATCTTGTCAGTTTGTCAACTGCGACTATGGCACCACCAGAAGTTGTCAAAGACCTTCTAGGGGCCTACAGAATAGGAGAGGATGCATATCAAGCCTTCAAGGAAGAGCGCCTGGAGATCGATACGCCAACTATACAGTTTCATGACACGATGACGAAGACGAAACTGAGAACGTTCACTAACATCAGAATGAAGCCACGCTCACAAGACCATGCCAAGGAGGTTATCTTAAAGGCTGACAGGAACCTATTTGGCCAGATGATCCTTGTTGCCGAGAACAGAAAGCTCAAAATGAGTGATGTCTTGGCTCATCCCCTGGGGCCTTTGCCTTGGGCACTTGCCAGCGGTGATGGGTCTCTCCGCAAGACCAACAAGGCTGCCCTCGCAAAGGAGTTAGAGAGGAATGTTTCTCCTGCAGAAGTGATACCCGAGCCCTCTGCTACCATAATTGATGGGATGAGCCTGGTCCACAAACTGAAGGGAAACGACAAAACTTTTTCACAGCTTGCAGGTACAGCACTGAGTCACGCTGTTCATGAAGGTGCTAAGAGCAGGCGCATTGATGTTGTGTTTGATATCTACAAGGAGACATCCATCAAGGATGCAGAACGAGCCAAAAGAAGTGCAGGCACAGGAATTCATTTCAAGAACATTCAACCTGGGCACAACATCCAGCAGTGGAGAAAGTTACTCGGTAGTTCCTCCAACAAGGCAAGTCTTATCAAGTTCTTGGTAGAAGAATGGAAGGCACCACAGCACAGGGAGAAGCTCAAGGACAAGGAGCTGTATGTCACATGTGAGCAGCGCTGCTTCAAGATCACCAAAGAGCAGTGGGAAGAGGCTCCTGAGCTTAAGTCAACTCAAGAAGAAGCAGACACACGCCTTCTTCTCCATGCACTTCATGCAGCAGAATCTGGGAACAAGTCTGTCATCATCACTGCAGAAGATACAGACGTCATGGTGTTGTGTCTTGGCATGTGCCACAAGATCCCATCCCATCTGTTCCAGAAGTGCGGGACGAAGAACCGGACAAGATTCCTGGATATCACCACACTGAGCCGCACACTGGGAGGCAGCGTGTGTGATTCATTGATTGGTATGCATGCCTTTACAGGCTGTGATACCGTCAGTGCATTCGCTGGCCGAGGGAAGATGACGACACTCAAGCAGGTGAAGATGGACAAGACATACCAGCATGCTTTTCACGAACTTGGACGCTCATGGGAAGTGTCTCCTGAACTCTTTGAGAAGCTACAGGAAATCACCTGCCACATGTACCTACCATCTACCCACACAACTAAGGTAAACAAGCTTCGGTATGAGCTGTTCTGTGCAAGACGTGGAGAGGTAGAGTCAAGTCAACTCCCTCCTTGTGAGGACTGCCTCTTCATGCATGCACTGCGTGCAAACTACCAGGCTGCGATCTGGAGGAGAAGTCTTCAGAGCCAGCCATTTGTTGCGAACACAACAGACTGCGGTTGGATGACAGATGAGGACGGTAAGCTTGCCGTCAACTGGATGCGAGGCTCACCAGCACCAGATGCTGTTATGCAGCTACTGTCTTGCAAGTGTGTGCGGTCATGCGAACTCCCTAAGTGTACTTGCCTCAGCAATGGTCTAAAATGCACGGACATGTGCAGGTTACAGACATGTCAGAACAAGGCTATTGAAGAAGAGCCGGTGGCACAACAGTCAGATTCCGAGTCTGACGTAGATGATATTTAGGAGTAGTAATTTGCCATAATAGTATGTACAAGCCCATGGCATGCTTAGTGTGTATTTACAGGACTTGTATTAAATGTGACAATTACTATATGCATTTTGTTGACATTTAGGCATTCCTGTCCCCAAATTTGACATTTTAAAAAATTTCGGAATTTTCGGTAGGGTATGTCTATTCAAGAAGTGATAACGACCATTAAGCTACCAATGTGCAAGGGCTATCATATCAAAACATAAACTAGAGACATGTAGCAAGCTAAAAACACCTAAGAGAATTAGTCACCCCGGGTGGTACCGATATCCCAAAATTCGGGTCTTGGCTCATGGACTAAGTGGTCGTACAAGGATGGTTGGGGTATCATTGGAAAGCTCTGTTTATGCCCTTTCAGGGATAGATACTTGTTTTACGCTCTGGGTCTTATTTAGGCATGAAAATGATCACGTAAACAACCCTATTTAGGGTAAAAACACCCCGCTGGGCGCTACGGTCAAATAGACCACCTAGCCCGCTAAATAAGGGTTAAACACGAAATAGGTAGTAGAAAGTAATGATATTTTAAAAGTTGCAATACAAGTAAATGTATATGGATAATAATGAATGTATGACGAATTACGCACAAAATAGTGTATTAACTTATATGTTTGGCAGGTTTTCTATTATTTTACGAATTATTCTACAGTTCAAAACACTTGTATAAAGGAGATACAAACTGTACGTCCGGTTCTCAAAATTGTTGTACGTTTCCTATTTTCTAATTTATCGAGCTTATAATGTAGGTTATTCTGTTAGTGCGTGATATGCTATATCATTTTGAAAACACCATTGTCTTCTGGACGTATGTATCTACTTAATGCAAGTATGTTTAACTATAGTAAGCTTCAGAAAATATTAATCACCAATACACGCCTAAAATAAATAGTGAATAATCTATTATTATGTGTAATTCGTCTTTTCCTCGTCATTATTAATATACGGTTATTTGTATTGCAACTTTCAAAATATTAGTAGCTTCTACAACATAGGCCTATTCTGCATTTAATGGGGTATTATAAAAAGATAATGTATTAAATGGTTGTGAACATATTTTTTGTTAAAACAAAGTATCCATAGGACACTTCACACAGCCTACCGCCTAGCTATACAAATATAATTATACTGTAGAGTGCAGCATTGCTTATTTCACCCAAGTGGGTAACCACATTCTGTGCCACCCTGTAAATGTGACTGTGATGTTGAAGTGACTGATATCACAATCATAGTTATCATAATGTTGGGCATGGATAGTTGTCGGTCACTCGCTCTCACTTTACTCTCTGCCTCCGGTATCTACACCATCCTTCATGTTTCCCTGCACCTGTTGGGCCTGTCCCGATTCCAACTTTGTGGCCGGAAATTACCCGAAAGAAAACTGTATATAGAGCTGTCCCCGGTGACGTCATGGGTATAGTCCAGCTTGGAGTTTGAGTGGCCAGTGGATGGTCCATTTACACTTATCCACACGTCCACCTGTTACAAAGGTACTTTTAATTATGCTATTTTTAGCTATATAACTCTATAGAAACGAAAGACTAAAAGACTGGTCGGTGGCCGACTTAGGCCGTATGGAAAACTAACCCCACGCATTGAAAAAGTTGATATTGTCTTATTGTCTTAACTATGCATATTGTATTCGATATGTGGGTTAAGATTTTCAATTTTGTATTCACTTCAATGTGAATTTTCCACTCTTTAGGCTGTATAATTTGTTGTTTTTTATAAACTCATGACTCGCTTCTATACCATAATTAATAGTAGTTTTGCGACAACCAGACAACTTTAGGCTTTATATGACCGACAGAGACGGTTTACTATATCTCTACCACTTATAACCCACTTTAACCCATAAAAGGCCACCGTCCTCAATAGATGTTTTTCTGGTGCACTGCGACCGTCCTCAATAGATCCAGAGCATAAGAAAAACATTTAAAATACCCTAGTGGCACTCAAAACAAAGCAATTTGTGATTAGGTGAGATAATTCCCCTCCATCATTTTCTACCACTCCTACATATGTGTCCTCCCGTTCCCCCCTTTTCTCCCCTCCTCAATTATCAGCCATTTTTCCTCTTATTCCCCCTTTTATAGGCTAATTTTCGCTGCGAATTTCCCTCATGTGGTCTCTTTAACACAGGCGAGGCAGCTAGAGATCCTTGCAACAGAGATACTTCTAATTCAAGGCCTCAGTGTCGCTCTACAGCTCAGAGAGGGAACATATACCCAGCCCTGGCTCTCGCCTCATGATTACGACCAGGCGGCAATAACACATCTTTTTCACCCCTCAAATGCTATTCCCACTTCATTTATTGTTCTTTAATAATGTTCATATGTTCATATTAAAACCAAAATAGGCGCATATGGATAAATAATAATTATATATATGGTACTATGACGATTTTCGTCAGAATAGAACCAAATACCTTTGCTTGGCGGGAGGGTTTGAACTACCATAACTTTGTAGTTTACGAGTTAATGGGGGTCACCTCGTTTTTTTTCTCTTATTTTCTCTCTTTCTCTGGCTTGTATCCATTCAGTTCCATTCAGCCTACTGTTTTAAGACGCTTATCCCCATCCAGATGTCGATTTCTTCTTGGCGAGCGATAGCGAGCCAGCATTGTATGGAGACATCCGGCTTCGCCGGAGACATGTTTCAATAATTTTTTTTACAAATTTAGCCTGCTGTCAAAACATTTAAAACAATATGCTGGCTCGATATCACTCGCCAGGAAAAAATAGACACCTGGATGGTGGTAAACGTCTTAAAACAGTAGGCTGACTGGGGCAGAATGGATACAACCTAGAAAGAGAGATATAAATAAGGAGCTGGGCCCCCTTAACTGTCACAATGGTACAGAAACACCATGAGAGGAGGGCCTTTATTATTACAACTTTTGATTTACAGCTTTTTTCCCCACCCACTGAAAAACTAAACCGTCATAAAAAAGGTGTTTTCTCTCTTGCGAACTATTTTCTTTCGTTATTATTAGAATGGTTATAGTTGCAGATTTCCAATGTTCAGCTAAATAAAATCATGATAATGCATAATCAGAGTTTGAACATTAAATAGACGGCAACTATTAATTATTAGAGAATGTAGGTAACTTACTGGATCAATAGCCTCTCTACATAATATCATATTGACGGTTGTATCGTGTTAAGGTCGAACATTCATAGGTATCTAACTATAATCAAAGACATTGTCGCTTTCTAAAATGGACCAAAATTATATTTGTTTACGCTTATAGTGGGTCTGGCTGAGCAGTATGTAAGTATGTAACAGTGTGTGACTTTTAAATAACTATATTATTATATCTTTAGAGTATCTTACAACGTTGGGTAGAATAGGCTGTCCAATTCATACTCAAAATCTATAAAAGAAATATAGATATACCCACACAATTTAGTGAAGTTAGATCGATAAAGTTCCAGGTCAAAATGTATCTTAACTATCGTGCATATTTATACTAAATTGAAAAAAAATAATGTATTACTTTTTGGTGGGTAGTATTTTAATCGATATCGCGTACCAAGCTAATTTAACCACTGCCTACGGATTGGCCAGTCTACCCTATTTAGTAAAGTACAGTAGTATCCAATACATTTCCATAGAGTGAAGTGCGTGATGCCCCTAAAACCATGTCATTAGCAAGACATATACCCCTGTCATAATACTTAAATCTCTGCAACAATGCTCAGGTTACATACATGGCGTTAATATTATGCTGTAAACATTTAGCAAGTATAGACGTATTCAGTGATCAACCGAAGCTCTCTCTCTCTCTCTGCAATAAATCCACAGCAATAACTACACAGGAATACTCGAGAGAAAAAATAACGATGTCGGAGATTAGAGTGGTGAGAAAAATAAATAGGCAGAAGATAAATATAGATTTAAAGTGGAACGGCGGGAGAAAAACTACAGGCATGCTTAAGATGGATGATGGGGGGAGGGGGAGGGTAAGAGGACTGAGAGAGGGGGAGTGGGGAAGGTGGAGGGGGACTAGAGAAGGGAGAGATGGAGGGGACTGGAGGAGAAGGAGGGAGCCTGGGGAAAAGGGGGGGGGGGGGGTTGAGGGGGCTGGGGGAAGGAGGAAAGGAGAAGGGTGATTTGGGAATGTGGAGAAGAGACGGAAGGGGGACTGAGGGAGAGAGGGGAAAGTCAGGGTGCCTGGGGAAGGGAGGTGAGAGAAATATGAGGAATAGTTACTATTTCAAAGACTTTGCGGCTCATTCCAGGGAGATATTCTTGATGAAGAGAATATACTGTATATGGAATAAGCTTACGTAGCCCTTGCTTGAACTTTTCTCTAATCGCTCTGTGTTTCTTTAGTTCAATTCTAATTCATCCAAAATGATGTCAAACTCCACTAACTGATCTTATCCTAGTCTAACCAATCATAATCCACTCTAACAAAGTAGCCTAATATAATTTTAAAGCATAGATATAATACATTAAGTACACACACACACACACACTACACTAAACTTGTTGAGTGGAAACATTCGTGGAGGTGTCTCCGCTCACCGTTGGCTGGGAAACCCCAAGAGGTGTCTCCCAACCTCTTCTTTTAATTAAACATAAACTACGAGGGGCGCTTCCTAAACACAATAAAACATAAACTACGAGGGGCGCTTCCTAAACACAATAAAACATAAACTACGAGGGGCGCTTCCTAAACACAATAAAACATAAACTACGAGGGGCGCTTCCTAAACACAATAAAACATAAACTACGAGGGGCGCTTCCTAAACACAATAAAACATAAACTACGAGGGGCGCTTCCTAAACACAATAAAACATAAACTACGAGGGGCGCTTCCTAAACACAATAAAACATAAACTACGAGGGGCGCTTCCTAAACACAATAAAACATAAACTACGAGGGGCGCTTCCTAAACACAATAAAACATAAACTACGAGGGGCGCTTCCTAAACACAATAAAACAATAAACATAAACTACGAGGGGCGCTTCCTAAACACAATAAAACATAAACTACGAGGGGCGCTTCCTAAACACAATAAAATCGCTTAGAGCTAATGAGAATAAAGCAAATAGTGTAATAAGGTAGACTGCGTTGTTGCTGTCGATATAGCGGGTCAGATAACCCTGAGCACCAGCTGTCTGTGAGGTTACAACTACACTTATCTTGATGCCAGTGGGATATGTGTAGGCTAGTCATTAACACTATCCAATCTCACGTTTTGTGGGTTATTATAGTTCGTTATATATTCATTGGGGATTTTACTTGTGTTGGCCATTTTCGAGCAATGTATTTTAGTTTGTCTCCTACGCTAACTAAAACGCTTTCCTAGACTTACGGCAAATTAAAAAAATTGCCACCCAAACCTCCTTCAAGCTAATTTTGTACATTATTTTTTTAGCCAATTTTCCTGGCTGAAGGCCAGTTTCTTCTGAGTTATAGGTTCACGTACTATCGCTCGCCAAGAAAAAATCGACACCTGAGCTTGAAGCACCTTATAATCGCCAAGTTGATAGGGTGAAATGTCTTATAATATCAGAATGAATGAAGCGAAACAGGGGAGATCTCACCCCCCAAAAAAATAAATACAAAATAAATAATATATATATATATATATATATATACTGTATATATATATATATATATATATATATATATATATATATAAACAAATACATAGATACAAATCTCGGACCAATTAAGGTTAACACGTTTATCTGACAATCATGAGTTAAGAATTCAATCTGCAAGTGGTGTTTGTGTACTGCCTGATTTTACCAGTTTGGCCATCGTTACCATAGCTCTGCCTTTTTGTCCAATCACCTCAGTTGTCTTTGGAACCTCAAACCAGTGGCATATGCTCTGCCTCCCCCCCCCCCCCCTCCTTCATTGTTCTTCACACCTTAAACCCCCACGTCATATTCGTCATTTAAGTGTTCGCCAATACTTTACTTTTATTGAACAATTTGATCTTAATAAAATAGTAATATTGGACAATCTGTAAATCAAGCAGAAGACATTGTGAATATAGTAACCTGGAAGTGATCAAGTGAACCAGTGAAACAATGAGACAAGATACTATGGAGATTGACACGATTAGAGTCCTACTAGAGTCTCATGAATGGGCATATCATAGTCCATGGATACTATTGTTAAACAATTAAAATCCACAATAACATTGATAGAATCAACAGTAAGTGACCTACAGCAACAGGAAGCTTGGAGTTTATGCAGGCTGAAATTCCTAAACTGAAGGGAGAAAGTAAAACAAAATATAAACACGAAAACAAATAGCTAATTGAAGCCACAAAGACTCGGATCAACGATCTGGAACAACGCTTCAACTATGAAGAGGACTGCAGATGTCGCACCTATTTGTGTTTCATTGGTGTTAAAGGTGGGGGCTCATGGTTTGAGATACATGTGGAATGATAATCGCCAAGCTGTACATAATTATCTTGCAAAATGCAATGGCACTGAAATAATTATTAACAATGGTATAAAGGATGTTGTGGATCGTCTATACCGGGCCTGTGACGTCACAAGAGTGTAAGTCCACCATCCAGTCTAGGATAAGGATACTGGTGTGACGTCACTATGACGTCACAGGCCCGGTATAGACGATCCACAGAATCCTTTATACCATTATTGATAATTATTTCAGTGCCATTGCATTTTGCAAGATAATTATGTACAGCTTGGCGATTATCATTCCATGTTTATCTCAACCCATGAGCCCCCACCTTTAAGGAGCAGTCCTGTGGTGAGACCTGGGAACAGACGACGACATTGGTGAACGCCAAATCACAAGACAAATCACAACTTCCAGCTGTGGCTCTGGAGCGAACACACCTATTGGTCTGCAATTTGAGAGGTTCTTTGACCGTGAAGCAGTAATGAGGAATGTTAGACAATTAAAGGGGATACTGGTGGTACAGCTGTTGGTGGTCTGACTACTGGTGGTGCCACTACTGGAGGTACTGTACATGCAGCTGGTGGTGCGCGTGATGGTCCAATTACTGGTGGTGCCGCTGCTGGCAGTTCGGCTGAAGGGTGCCTTCCTTCTTCACAACGTAACCAAAGGGATCTCAGAGATCGTAGAAAATCTAAATAACTAGGTTTATTTATTGAAGTTACATTATGTCAATTGATCTTATCCAACTCAATGCATTGGACACCAATATTGAACTACCGTTTGCCTTCTTAAGTAATGACATTTACTTTCAATGTTCTCTCTTTTGATTATGTTGGTTTTATTTCGAATTCCTACGACTACTTACACAATAGGAATTTTGGTCTTATAGATGTTCAGGACGATAAATATTACACAGACTTGGACGTAAATTATATATATGTAGAACCACGAATTTTGTGTATCCCGAAATCCGAGTATATATTACTTTAATATTATAATTTGTCAAGTGATATATACCGTATATATATACATTTACTTGACTTTACATGAATATTCGTAGGATCCCTACAAATCTCAAAACTTTGTTAATAATATTCTACTGAATACCTCTTAAATTTTGATATTATGGGGTTCACTGAAACAACATTGGATCCGGATTTTGCTGCAATATATCACCTCCCTGGATGTAACTTCGATATCATTAAAGATGTCTTTCGCGGCACTATTAGAAACAATTTATTGGGGAAAATAGGCACCTATAGGCGCACTATTTTTGTCCATATACTGTAGTCCGCATGGAGGATTTTTTTTATCAACAACTTTAAACATTCCGATATCACTGAATAAATAACTGAATCCCACAAGTAAACATGCCAAAAATACAGAGTCCAACGCGTAAACAAACAACATTCGGTTGACTTGACCTCCTTTCCGTTGACTTCATTTCCTTCTCCTTCTTCTTCAGTAGGATGGGGTAGGCATCGGGCTAAACACCTCCACAACGTTTGTTCACTTCAATGGAAAGTTTGGATTATAAGAACATAAGAACATAAGAAAAATGGAAATCTGCAGAAGGCCTATATATTGGCCCATACGAGGCAGACCCCTTCTTCCCTACATCCTTATACAACCTATATCCCCTACACCACATCTATCTTATAGCTAACTAAGAACATATCTCACAACAACCTATATCCCCTACGCTTGTCTTTCTTTGGACTCCCGCAGTACTTTGAGTAACTGTTATGTAGCAATATCCTACTATTTTATTTCAGTATACCCTTAGGTATTTCAGATATCTTATTTGTATGGTTAGTTTGTTAATAATGTTGCTAACTCAAATCAGTATGCAATGTTCTTCAACAATCGATTTGGTAAATCTACAGCTATACTCTCCTATTTTGTCATTAATTTCCTTTTGAAATAGAGTCTTTTTTTAGTCTTCTGGGGAAAGCAGCCCCCAGGTTAAGGTAGGTTGTCATGTTAGATTAATGCTTCCATTGAAAATGAGAGTCGGCGAGCCAGACACTCACAGATCGGATCGATCACATAAAGAAACCATCATCCGCCTCCTCTGATAACAATATTATTATAACTTAACCTAACAATCTAACCTAACTTGGGGGCTGCCGCCCCCAGACCCCCGCTGCAATAAATAATGATGTAGAAGACATAAAATCACTAAAAAGTACTGCAGGAGAGCGAAATACACCATCGAGATCGTGTGTCGTAAGAAAATGTGTCTTCAGAAAACGGTGTTTCGAGGGTAAACTCAAACCGCGGCAGACGAGTGTCACTTTGGTGAAGATTTTTAATACTTGAATGTATCAATTTCAAGTCAAATATACATTTCCGCGCATCATCAAACCATGCTAAGTCTACTACTAATTGAAGGAGTAATTCCGTCCGCCAATCAGGAGACGGGATTAGCTCAGGTGGCTAAGCTAGGTTTAGCCTTTAACCCCTAAAAGTCGGCGCGCAACTTAAGTCGAGTTAAATAAAGCTGGACTATGTGGCGGCGCTCGACATAACTCGAGTGCCAATTTCAGCACGTAATGTTGCTGAGAGAGAGAGACAAGTGGTGGCAGGAGAGTAGCGAGTGTATGACTGCTCCAGACCACCGCGGCGAACCTACTGACACGAATCTCACCTCCCTCCTACCTCTCTTACTCGCTATATACGGAATTGTATCGGGAAAGTGGCTAATTACATGCTTTTTGCACTCGCGTTGCACGGTTATTGCAAGAAAACTAGCCATCATAAAAGGATCGTTATGATGTCATTCGAAAGCTCTGTTTATGCCCTTTCAGGGATAGATACTTGTTTTACGTTCTGGGTCTTATTTAGGCATGAAAATGATCACGTAAACAGCCCTATTTTGGCTAAAAACACCCCGCTGGGCGGTACATATAAATAAACCGCATAGGCCGCTCGTAAAGGGTTAAATATCCCTCGCACTCAAAAAATCAACAGCCTCCTGTGACGCATCACAACGATCAACTCTCGTCTCCCTTTAAACGCTTGCCTCATAACTCACTCCCAGTTCACACCCGTATATTTTATCCTTGTCGCAAATGTTCTATTACAATGGTGCCACCCTCTTACTCCCGTCAGCCACTACAGAACATCTCTAATAAGCTTCCAGAAAAATATTATGAAGATAAAGTAAAGCAGGAGGGGAATTTTGAATTTCGAAGCGAGCGGGCTGGTGTAGCTCCTCCCGAGCGCGTAGCTCGGCCATTTACAGGGCCCCGTACCATGAGGGAAGGGTATAGAGGGAGGTGGGCGGGGCCACAGGACTAGCTCAGCCACAGGCACTTGCCTGGATCACACTGGGGAGCTCTTGGCAAATACAACCCCTTCGCTCACCTTGGCACCCATGGGGAGATAAATAAGCCTGTTGCTGTCCTCCAGCAACTGAGCGCTACTGAACACAAGATGAGCCGGGACCTAGTACATCACCCACCCTTGGCACGGATACACCTCCAGTATCCTGATGCCTGCCGACACATCGCTAGTCTTCACACAATAAGCCAAGCGATTGAAGATGGTCAACTGGTGGTGGATGGTACTGAGAAGATGGAGATGGTGTATTGGCCCGCTTTGAAGTGGTGAAGCAAATCAAGAGAGCTTCCAAAATATTTTTAAAGGATCTTTAAGGGCCCGAACAGACTTTCCAAATAAGCAAATGCTAGACGAGCCAGTATGTTCCAACAATAAAATCTATGTGCTCTTATAGAACAACCAAAGAGAAACTGATTAGACAAATGATGAAATAAAGAGATGATATATTAAGAGATATAGCTGTTATTGTTAGTAAAGGCACTCAGCCAGTCAGCTAGCAATAGTACAAGATATTATAGGATATTAAGTAAAAATATGTTAAATATTGAGTGGGAGTTCTTCGGGATAAAGCTATAGGGGCAAATCATTGATAAAGCCCATGTAATTGAAATAACTGGGTTTTCCGGATCAACTTTCCGGGGTTTAGCATTTGCAAAATAGGTTAGACCTACCTGAAGAAATAGTCAGAGAAGGGCTTCAGCCCAGACCCATGAAATACTCTATTTGTTATAAGGAAACAGCAGTTATTAATTAGATATTCACCTCGTCGACAGCATACTTTCGATTGCGCGTAAATATCTAGCCAAGGATGTCATTGATTGAATAATGTTTTGTAACATTGTTAAAATGATCTAAAGGACATAGCGTTCTGATACTGTAAAGGTGACATAAATATTTGTTGATATAGTAATTGTGTTCAATATTGTAAAGGGGGTTTAGGAACGCGGATCGAATAATTGTTTATTAGTATGGTCATGGTGATGTAAATACCTACAGGTTGAGCATTCGTGTCTAATATGATTAAGGTGATTTGATCCCATGTAAAGAAATAAGTGTTTCTGATAATTACCACGGTGATTTGAGAACATATGGGTAAAATCCTCGGTCCTAATTTTGTTAATGTGATTAAAGGACATAATATTATTGAGGGATAGTTATAATATAGTTTTGTCAACCATTGTGAATATGGTGATGTGTCCTTGGCTCGAAGTCGAAGTGAGTCAAGACTCTGAATAGCGATTGTCCAGATAGGTTATGGTGGGAATGTAAAAATTCCAAAGTGCGAACTATACTGGGCCGTCGTAGGTATTCAAATAATAGTTTGAACTCATCTTGACCCGAACAGAGAATCAATTGCTATGTGGATTATGATTACCATGGGAGTATGTTAAATAAAGACGTGAACTTACAAACAACTGTCGAATTATTCCTACCCTTGTAGAGCAGTGAATTTAAGTTTAAGTACAACACTAATAATATTAACCTATTAGGAGCAACAGAACAGCTAATAAATAGGACCATAACTGTAGATTTATCATTGATTTACCATCTCTGAAACTGTTTCACATTATGTGCTTCACTGTCTCATCCCCTAGACTCGGACCCTCACTCTCAGAACGCCACCTATTGAGCAATTAGCTCACTAGGCATTGCCCCCCTGTAGCCCATTTTGAATATGTGAATAATCATAAAGTGCTATTTAATCAGAGAACAATGAGGATATTTTGTTTGGCATTTCGGTGGGCTTTGTGGTAATGCACTGATACTAGGTACAGCACAAATTCCATCCCAATAATTTCTTCCCATTGTTACATCAGGATTCGAACCCGGGACAAAAGGGTCTAGCGACCCCTCAAGGCTGCTTTCCCTCCAAAACACTGATGGGCATGCGTCCGAACAGTAGTTTAGAGTGGATAAGGGACACATGGAAAGGGAAGACTGCCCTGGGACAAATGTCCGTAGCAGGATTAGATGTTTGCAAGAGTGACAGGGCCACAATCAAGGGACGTTAGAACCAAAATGCCTGGACACAGATTGTTTGAAGCAATTTAAGTCATAGGAAGAGGAAAAGGCTGATTCTGGGAGAGAGTTCCAGAGCTCAGCTGTTGAATAGAAGACGAAGAAGTAGAATAGAAGAATAGAAGAAGTGATTGGGAGACAGGCAGAAGGTAGGTGCCTGGTATTCGTAAGTTAATGTTTCCATTATTCCCAAACAGCGTTCCTACTATTTTAATCAAATTCATAAATCCGTGAAAACAATGAAACACTTAATGTTTAAAACTGTTGTACACGTGGAAGTGGCACGTCAAAGTAGTCGGGTGAAAAATGATTGTATACTTAATTCACATTACCCAAATGTGTAAGCTTTAATTCATATTACTATTTTTCTACAGTTTCATTAGGCTGCCCAACCTCTCCAGCCTGCATCGGATGTGGAGAACAATTAAGAGCGCCAAAAAATACCCATATAGGAGGACTCCGACCATGGGGGGAGCCAGGGGTTCACCTCCACTCACGCCAAGAAAAGGAAGATGAAGAGGAGCCAGCATGAGGTTGATGCTTCCCTAATGGCCAGAATCTAAAAAGTAATTACTGAGCTTTTTAATGTTTTATTTTAGTGTACTAATATCGAGAGAATATTCCTTGTTTGAATACAGCCAATATGACACATAACGTGGTAAATGTGTACATGCTCAAATGAATTAATGTATACTTTTGTGCACCTTGTATATTAACAAGATATCCTTTCATGTATTTCAGCTGCTCAACAAAGACGAGGAGGCAGCAGAGCTGTCCCACCGTAATCGCCATGTGACAATAAACACACCCTGTGTCGGCAAGGAGGCGGAGGTGGCTCCAATACCAGGAGCCACATCTCCATCGCTCTAACGAGAACTTTCACTGATTCATGCAGAGGGCGAATAATCAGTTATTGGACTTTCTGGGTGAACAGAAGAGGGAGAAGGAGGAGGCAGCCAAAATGAGGAAGAGCCACCAGAGGCCGGTACAGAGGACCCAGTCACCCCCTGCTGCCACAACGATTCCCTCTCACCAATATCAACACCTCCCACCACACCCACCGACAACTGCTGGAGGCGCTGGAACGATCCCCGTATCAGCCGGTGTGGGCACTCCTTCCGGGGAACTTATAACCTGCGAGCTGGGTGGCCCAGCCCTCCCGCCCACCAACACCGGCAAATATCCTCCCACCTCGTCCAGCGAACACGACTGACCTCTTCACACTCTTGGCCACAACATCAGTGACAGACAGCGGCCTACAGGCCCCTCTTGTAGCCACCAAGGTACTTACAACCACCAATACTTAATCATAAAATCATGTTGTCTCTATTTATTTATATTATTTGTAAAATATAATAATTTAATGTGCAAGTGCAATTATTATTGTGAACCTTCCACTTCCCAAAATGTGTTGTTTATCTTTAACACATATACTGTATATTGATATAATTTGATATAATAGTAACTTTAATAACACGTGCAAAATTAATCATACTAATTCTCCAAAACATATACAGTAACATCCACAAAGTATATAAGAAAATAAATTAATATATTGTAAGGTATACCGGCCCTTGGCCAGTGCCAGGAAGTCAGGACATCCCTTGTGTGAGCAGTATATCATCTATGTGCTTTTAAATGTTGAAAAAGTTAATTATTTATATAGGGACACTACTACTGTAAAAGACAAGGAGTGTGGAATCTCTCCCTATAGAGGACCCAACTAACGGTTCTAAGAGTGACGGGTTCTTGCCTAATATTGCATCATCTTATTTATATCAGCCCATAGACTATTAATGTGTCCAGGATTACAATCAGTGTAATTTTACAAGTGGCATGATGTATTTAACCCGTCCAGCCCTGGCTAGTTTTGTAATGTTTGTTCACCAGAACCCGGCCGGTTTTCAAAAAATGGTTTTATTCCAGAAACAATAGCGAATGGGTTAGGAATGAAGGAAAAACCACGAAAAACCGCTCAAAAAGCTTAAAGAATGGTCCTACAGAGCCCCCGAAAACGTATTTTACAAGAGTAAAAAATTTAAGGCAATTACCCCAAAAAACCAGGTTATTGCGCGCTCACGCGCACGCACATGGACTTTGAGAGTTTTCAACCATCTTCACGGTTGTGTGGGATACGTACACAGTTCCCATACAAATCTGAGCCCTCTTGAGTGGCTACACCTGAGGTTACGGTCGGCGCAATTAGGGTGACGCGCCAGGCGCGTCTCTGGGGCTGTGCGTTACATACATCGCCGACGCGTCAGGCGCGTCGCTGGGGCTGTACGGGTTAAGAAACTTTATGATGGGCAAATGAGATTATATGATATTAGAACTTTATAATCAAGTCGAGGGTTTGCAAGACTTGATAAGTGATATTATCTGTACTTATATGAATACCTCGCATTGTCCGAGGATGCCTTGTGAAATAGATTGTGTGGGCGGTGTCTATCTATCGAGTGAGGGTCTTGTGATTGGGATATTCACCCTCTAATGTATATATGGGACCAATAAGTGTGTTTTGTCATCTTGGACATTTTGAATGTGAGGAGTGCCCCTCAGTGAGCATAAGGCCCCGCCCGTATACTGTATATACTCCCTCGCCGGCACCCAGAGGGGGAAGACGAGGGCTAGGTGTGGCAGGTTGAGGGCGACTGCTGGTGTTGCAGGCGTGTGTGTGTGTGCGTGTGTACGCGGTCCCTCAGCCAGAGACGAGTGGTGACAGCTGATGGCAGAGGAGGGCTGCTCCTGGCATCTTGAACTACAGACACGATGGTGTTTGTGAGTATTTGTGTGTTGATACGGAGCCTTGCTATTCTCAATATATACATTTTTGCAGTGATCTCTTGCATTGATTTATATTTATGTGTGATTGACCTTTTGATCAAAGATATAATTATAATATATTGTATCTGATGAACTGGGTTATATATTTTATATGTACGCATTAGTTAGGATGTTCATACGGGGTATTTGTGTGATAAATGCCACCCGTACAGATTTAACATTCCAGTGAAATAGCTTACTTAAAGAATGCATGATTAATGATTTTCGGTAGCCTATTATTTGCACATTAAGAACCACCTGGGGTGACATTGTCATACAGATATCCTATATTGTTTTTGACTATATCCCAGTGGGACATTTATATTTCCCATATTGTTTTTGACTACATCCCAGTGGGACATTTCTATTTTATTTGCTGAATTAAGCACCGATATTTGAGGAGTCATTTGAGTCAAAATGTTTCTTTAATTCTCAATCAAATTAACTGTATTTATTATTGCCTGCTTAAATGAGGAGTCTTGATACTTTATAGGAGTAACTTATCAACGTATTTCTTTGATAGTTAATCTAGTTCACTTCTGATATTTTTGGGAAGTCTGCTTAGCCTAATTAATTTCGTCTTGAGGAGTGCCTATATAATTTACTTCACAGTAGGCTATTGTACGGTGACAGAAGTAAATTATAATATGATATGAATCCATTGACAGTGTATCAATATGATTTCCTTCCATGTGATAGCAGTGTAGATTTACATGAATTGGGATATTAACCCTACCTGTCTTCTGAAGTAGTCAGATTCGCGTTGTTGTGTCCGAGGTCTATTTAGACTTTGTATGAGTTCTGAAGAGAATTCGTAAAAATATAAATAATATAAAGCTTAATTAGTCGACGTATACGGCTCCATAAAAAAAATTGGCAACAAAAGTGAGTGCAAACCATGCAAAGAATAGTGATAATTTTCAATTTGCCAAAAAATAGGCGAATATTACTTTCCTTTCAATATAGTTGCCGATTGGGTGAATGGCCCGAGGACAATTAACAAAGGAGCACCAATGAAAATATGAGTCGAACTATAATTAGTCAGAGGTTTGATACCACACAACATATTTCAAATGAAGAAGAAAAACAAAACATAAAAGTAACGTCACATGTTTCTTCACTTTTGAATGACAATTGAGTATTTGAGAGTTTCATTCTATAAGGAAGTTGGAGCTGTAGACATCGATATTTAGCATGTTACGACCAGCACTACGAAATAAACAAGGGCACTTAATAATGGACTAGATGATAGGCTATATCTGCAACAACGGCCATTTGATATATCTACTACAACGGTACGCTAATTCCAAACCCTCGAACTAATTACGCCGGTGAACAAAACACTTAAAACCCTCCAGAGTTAATCTACTGGATAACGGGGTATCAATTAACTGGGTTTTAGAGCACTTCTACAAAGGCTTTCCGGTGACGGCAAAGCCACCTCACAACAGGAGTACTTACGTTACGAAAATGCTCTTAAGTAATAACAATGCTTGAATAAACTATCATAAGATTTAATAAAGGAATATATGCTTACGTTAAGTTTAGTGTGTCTGTACTCAACACTAAACTCTTCAATGCTCTATGAAAACACTGGAAGTCTAGTCCTACAGCAATCAGATATGAAATCTTCTGAAAAGGTCTGATGCTCTAAGATGCTCGTTAATATAGAACAGAAATAATGCAGGTTCAGGACACCAAAGCGTGTATCTTAAATACACCAATAAGTAGGATACATATATATAACAAGGGAGTGCAACAACTCTGTGACAGCACTAATAATAGCCACTCAAAAACAGTACTTCCTTAGCCAACGTAACAGCCAAACTGGGTTGTGCACTATGCATCAACCTAGGCTAAAATAAGGTGTGAATAATTCCTAAAGCATACACAATTAAGTTAATATACGCAATGCCGTCTTTTCACTAATAAAGTCTAGCAGTGGCATAAAAGGTATCAGGAAACTAGGCAGAGCGCAAGCATGCTCGTAGCGTACTGTCTCCCCTTGAACAGATTTCCCTTATGTTACGTTAAGTGACTTGGAGGCTCTCTTGGTAAGTCCAGATCTCTAGTATCTGGTCTTACCCTGGCGCTCCACAAAGGTCAACAAAATGAGGTAGCATGGATACAGGTAAGAGTAGGCAAAAGCCCTTCACCTGTATACTGTTACACTCGCAAAGGAAAATATGCACAAGGGTTACAGGCTACCTAGCTTCGTCGAAGTCGTACAGGCTCTGACTTGCCACATACATAACTCAGACAACGACTAAAGATACCCTCCACTGTCTAGCATTAAATAGTAGGAAAGAACAACTCAATAATTAGAAGCACCCTAATACTATGATACATGTGACTATGACTCTAATACTCCCTAAAGCTAGTGCAAACATATATGGAGAACTGGTGCTGGTAATACGACTGGCCGACTATGGAAGTCGTATGCAGAACCAGAAGGGATAAGTAATTGAATAAAGAGAGAAGTATGAAAAAGAAGAAGTTCAGAGAGAGAAATAGTAGTACAGGGGGTTAGATGGGGTGACAGATTGCAAAGGACATGTAGGACCAAGCACGCTGTGCCCAGCTCTGCAGGAGAAACACGGGCAGGAGCCCCCCCAGCACTAACAAAGGCAGCGGCACCCAATCACAGACAACTATGTCATGAGGAGCAGGCGTCATATGACGTGCCAGGCCCGCCGGCCAATCACGAGCGTGGGAAACTCCTCCGAGCGAGGGAGGCACACATACATACACACGCACATATTACCACCACGCTGCTCGCTCTCTTTCTCCCTACAACTTCACACACATATCTTATACTCTATCAATGATATAAAATACTTCCAAGTGTCACAGACAAGAATAAAGACCACCACTGATCTGTCTGTGACAACATGAACTCTATGAAAGAAAGAACATCGTTCTACGATTATTGTAGCCCATATCACTGCCCTGGCGAGCGCTAGCGAGCTACGAGTGCATTCTGGCAAGCTGGCCAGCGTAACAAGCAGAATAACCAGCTATAATACGGTTTTAGTACATTATATAATACATAAAATCGAATTCAACATACTATTTATCCATCAGAAAACTACATAATTACTGAATTTGTTTTTAATATTGATGTTTACAGGCCGAACTTCCTTATAGCCTGAAACTCGCAAGTGGTCAATTGAGAGAACACGCAAATGATGATGAGCTTTTGTTTCATATGTTATTGTGTGCAATATCCAACCAGTGTACCACTTTTATCATGCAAGGGTTCTATCATTATTTCACAATCCATGTAACTTTCAAAGACCGCGACCAAAGTAAAAGAAAAGAAAAATGAAAAAATAAATGAACAAAGACAATTCTAACATACAGTATACAGGTGACCTTACAACCTGTTGCTAGTGATAATCAGAGAGGTTATGGAAGTGTGATGAACATTCAACTGCATCTTTGATTTTTGATTATTGCAACACAATTATTACTGTAAGTAAAACGCATCAGAACACTTGAAAGTGTGTAAACCATAGGGCTAATTGCGAATTCATGTACAGTTGGCCAACTTAGTCCTTCGCAAAAATGTTGTGGTGTGTGGAGGATTGTGGCATTTCATCCGTAGTAAACAACGTAGTTTTATGAATGAATCCCTCAAACCGAAAGGCGTGTGAAAGGAGGGACATGAATGGTCGAGGTGAGGAATATCGTGAAGTTCAATTTGCTTTAATTTTTGCATTATTGCAAGTTAGTATAATTTCCAGAAAGTTGTTGAGTATTAAGGAAAATTAAATACAGATGTTTCTAATTAACATCAATACATAACTATACATAAATATATAAATAAACATAGCAGGAAGCTTAGTGTGGTGGTGGCAGGAGGGAGAGAATTCGAATCAGTTCAATCGAGACGGTGCGGTGGGACTACTGTACATAACTAACAAGTGAATGGTTGTTTTCAAGATGCCTCTATACTGGTTGCAATAATTTAGCTTAACAAGTCTGTAGAAAGTAAAATGCTTAGTAATATTTTATTGTACAGACTTATTACCAATAGTATTGAGATCTGAACTTATGCTTGTATAAATTTATAGTTTCTGAAATATCTTTATTACCGTCTTAAGCTTTATTTTTATAAAAATTGCAAAAACCTATAACAAAAGCTCCCTGGTAAAGAATGGATTTTTCCTCTGTGTATGAGAGCTCCTTCTTAACCTATGCAATAGGATGACGCCAATAGCAATTGAGCAATCCTGGAAATTACAAGAAGATTGTAAGAAATATCTAATGGATTGTCACGCTAACTAATTCGCTATACCGTACTTGTTAGTCTTTTTTAAAGGCCCATACATTGCACAATCTTTAACAACCCTAAAATGAGCCCCTTTTGTCCTTCCACATGGTTGTGGAGGTAGTGGTGGTGGTGGTGGTTGGTGCGGGCGAGTGCGGGGGATAAACTAGCACATTGTTGAGTGACTAGTTGCTACTTTTAGGTAATTGCCACCATGCATTGCATAATGTAATAACATTAATATATATAGAATTGCAGGGATTTACAGTGTATATATTATTTTTACCAACCGGGGAGTTTACTGCTGTTACGCTGGCCAGCTTGCCAGAATGTGCTCGGGACTCGCTAGCGCTCGCCAGGGCACTGATATGGGCTACAATAATCATAGAACGATGTTCTTTCTTTCATAGAGTACATGTTGTCACAGACAGATCAGTGGTGATCTTTATTCTTGTCTGTGACACTTAGAAGTATTTTATATCATTGCTAGAATATAAGATGCATGGTGTGAAGTTAAGGAGAGAGAGAGAGCAGGGTAGGCAGCGTGGTGGTAGTTTGTGCGTGTGTATGTACGTTTGCCTCCCGCGCTGCAGGAGTTTCCCACGCCCGTGATTGGCCGGCGGCCCTGTTGACGTCATAGAACGCTTGCTCTTCATGACGTATTCGTCTGTGATTGGCGGCCGCGGTCCTGGGACGGTGGTGCGGGCTCCTGTCCTTGTGTCTCCTTCAGAGCTAGGCGGAGTGTGCTAGGTCCTACCTGTCCCTTGCAACCTGTCTCCCATATAACCCTCTATACTACTATCTCTCTCTCTGAACTTCTTCGGTTTCATACTTCTCTCTTTATTCAATTACTTATCCCTTCTGGTTCTGCATACGACTTCCATAGTCGGCCAGTCGTATTACCAGCACCAGCTCTCCATATATGTTTGCACTAGTTTTAGGGATTATTAGAGTCATAGTCAAAATGGTACCATAGTGTTGGGGTGCTTCTAATTTTGGGGCTGTTCTCTCTTATTATTTAATGCTAGACAGTGGAAGGTATCTTTGGTCATTGTCTGAGTTATGTATGTGGCAAGTCAGAGCCTGTACAACATCGACGAAGCTAGCTAGCCTGTAACCCTTGTGCATATTTTCCTTTGCGAGTGTAGCAGTATACAAGTGAAAGGCTTTGCCTACTCTCACCTGTATGATTGCTACCTCATTTTGTTGACCTTTGTGGAGCGCCAGGGCTAGACCAGATACTAGAGATCTGGACTTACCAAGAGATCCTCCAAGTCACTTAACGTAACATAAGGGAAATCTGTTCAAGGGGAGGCAGTAGGCTACGAGCATGCTTGCGCTCTGCCTAGTTTCCTGATACCTTTTATGCCACTGCTAGACTTTATTAGTGAGGAAGACAGCATTGTGTTTATTAACTTTCATTGTGTATGCTTTAGGTATTATTCACGCCTTATTTTAGCCTAGGTTGGTGCATAGTGTACAACCCAGTTTGGCTGTTACGTTGGCTAAGGAAGTACTGTTTTGAGTGGCGATTATTAGTGCTGTCACAGAGTTGTTGCACTCCCTTGTTTTATATATATATATCCTACTTATTGGTGTATTTAAGATACACGCTTTGGTGTCCTGCCCCTGAATTATTTCTGTTCTATATTAACGAGCATCTTAGAGCATCAGACGTTTTCAGAAGATTCTTTATCTGATTGCTGTAGGACTAGACTTCCAGTGTTTTCATAGAGCATTGAAGAGTTTAGTGTTGAGTACAGACTCACACTAAAGTTAACGTAAGCATATACTCCTATATTTAATCTTGTTATAGTTTATTCAAGGATTTGTTATTACTTAAGAGCATTTTATTAACGGAAAGTACTCCTGTTGTGAGCAGGCTTTGCCGTCATCGGTAAGCCTTTGTAGAAATGCACTAAAACCCAGTTAATTGATACCCCGTTATCCAGGAGATTAACTCTGGAGGGTTTTAAGTGTTTTGTTAACCGGCGTAATAGTTCGAGGGTTTGGAATTAGCGTACCGTTGTTGCAGATATAGCCTATCATCTAGTCCATTCTTAAGTGCCCTTGTTTATTTCGTAGTGCCGGTCGTAACACTGCACTCGGTACTAATTTGGTGATAACAAGACAGGTATCAATCAAACACATAAACAACAGCATTAATTGAATTGGAGTACCAGACAACAATGTGATCGGCTTATAGTGAACAAATAAGGATAGGATCATAACATAGTATGGAGCAGCATAACTTCAGATAAGAAGAAACAAAATACACTGCCACTTCGAGGTCAGTAGAATATTTTTACTACATCGAATTTTCTTACACACGGTAAAAATAGACATTCGATTCATAATTTGTTTATCATTATATTGATAATACAAAAATAAAAATCCTTAAAATGTTCCGTTAACTTATGATTATTAGAGGCCCTTCCTAAGCTTAATGCAATACAATAAAGCAACTGGAACAACACAAAAGTGATCATAGTCGTGAAGAGGGTTATTGACTATTATAATACTCTTGTTAAGAGAGATCCTTTTGAAACTAAATGTCATATGCTGGCGATAACTGGGAACACATAAATGTAGATAAAGTTGGCTAGAGCTTAAGATCTTAATAAACAGTTACCGATAATTAGGATATGTATATTACTGGAAGGTTATCCTATTACGCATTGCGTAACGTTGTGCACACATATCAAGTGATTATATCGGTACACGTTTTAAGATTCCCCGTATTAATTCTCTCTCTGGAATGGTATGGAAAACTCCTTGTCGCTGATGGTAGGGCGCTGAACAGACAAAATTTGTAATGATGTACAGAACTCTTAATACGGTGATCTAAGTCATGTTAGTGCTTGGAGTGACGCTGACCTGTTGATATTTAATATCAACAGGTCAGCGTCACTCCAACCACTATAGATCACCGTATTAAGAGTTCTGTATAATATTATCATTACCTCTACCTGATACATTAACGTGTTTAAACCATAGCAGCATGTATTATTTATTATGTTCCTTCCAACAACCAACTATACTCCTAAAATCGATTAATGAAATTTACAAACACATGTAGCAGTCCGTGGATTCGAACCCAGGACGCTCACACCGAAAATCAAAACCTTATGCATCGCACCACGAAGACAGTTAAAGGATGGTGGACACTGCCTACGATTTATTATGCAACTTCGAATCCTGCATATCAATCTAAGCATGTACACACATCCCAACTGCAACTCACGTAGGCTATGCATATGTGAATGGAAAGAGCAATTAATGGGGCCTTAACCACTAGGGAAGTCCTCTCAATAAATTACCCCTGAACCAATATCAATTATTATGTTCCTTCCAACAACCAACTATACTCCTAAAATCGATTAATGAAATTTACAAACACATGTGGCAGTCCGTGGATTCGAACCCAGGACGCTCACACCGAAAATCAACACCTTATACATCGCACCACGAAGACAGTTAAAGGATGGTGGACACTGCCTACGATTTATTATGCAACTTCGAATCCTGCATATCAATCTAAGCATGTACACACATCCCAACTGCAACTCGCTCATTATTATATAAGAAACCCTTTGGTAAAATAGGTAGCAAATATTCAATTTGCATGCTTATATCATTCACAATACCTATTCATAATTATTAACAATACTAGCTCCCCAAACATACAATAGCTTTCGCCAAATTTAGAATACCTTCTTCCAACCCTAGCTCATCCCTGCTCCACCTTTACACCCCCAGGATTCCAGAGAATGGAAGGGGAAAACATATTTTTGATAAACACCATCCAGTGTAGGGATGCAACTAGCGCGGTTTTATTATGGTGATGATAATGTCGGTGTGTTATGCTTGTATCAAGAGCAGTGGATTTTGGTGTATCGCTGAAAAGGGAGGGAATTATGGAAGCTACCTATACTGCTGTTTGCGGATGATACAGTTCTGATGAGTGATAATGAATGGGAGTTGCAGGGTCTGGTAAATGAGTTTGGAACAGTGTGCAAAAAATGGAATTTGAAGGTCAATACTGGGAAGAGCAAGGTTATGGTCTTCGAAAGGGGTGAAGTCACAGAGTGTGAGGTGAAGCTGAACGGTCAGGCTATGGAGATCGTCAACTCTTTTAAGTATCTGGGCAGTGTGTTGAGTAAAGATGGGACTATGGATGAAGAAGTGCGGGAGAGGGGTTGAGGTCGAACCCCCGGCCCGGGGAGTTATGGATGCGATATGTTTTTGTGTTCCTTCCTATGCTATTCTCCTATGTTGAAAGAAGCATTATAGAACAAAAACACAATAATTAGAAATGTTGATGTCTGGGCTCAGAACAGGGTTCAGCCTCCCCGAAGGCAAACAAAATTATAGATTCATAGGTAGATCATTTGAACATAAATCATAAGACATTATTCTCATTATATACAATTCATTAATCCGCCCACTTTTGGAATACTACATTCAGTTCTGGTGCCCTTAATATAAAAAAGATATAGACAAATTGGAACAAGTTCAACGTAGAGTTACCAAGATGATACCCTGTCTTCGGAAGAAACCATACAAGGAACGTCTTAAAGATCTAAATATATATCCATTAACCAAGCGCAGATTGAGAAGTGACGTTATTCAAGTTTTTGAAATCATTAAAGGCATCAACAACATGAACTGTAGTAAATATTTTACAATTAACCTATCAAACTACACACAGGGAAATAGCTGCAAACTCATTGATCTTAATAGATCTTAATATAATTTCCCCTGCCATGGACAAAGCCCCAGGGCAGCACTTCCTTCTCACATCTTTCCCATATTCTCTCCAAAATACTGTTGCAGCACTTGGAACAGCAGTGTTTTGGAGGGCAAGTAACCTCGAGGGGTAGCATAACCTGTTGTTGTTTGTTCTCCTTTGTACTCCTTTGTACTTTGTACCCATATTACCAAACTTGGCATTCACAGACCATGCAACTAATATATTTTAAATCAGTTTCATTAAGTAGTTGCTGGTTTGAGACATAGTCATGCCAGTAATAGCCCATGATCCTGCAAAGAGATTTAGTACCAAAAGAGTTGATGTGTCTCTTCAACTCACTTTTAAATGTCCATGTCTCACATCCAAATAATAAGACAGGGAGCACCAGTGTCTTGAAGATCCGCTGCTTCATCCTTCTCCACAGGTATCAACAATGCTATATACTTTTTGTTGAGTGAATTCATAAACCCCATATTCTGAGCCGAACCTACGAAAAACATCGGAGCCCGACTCACCATGTCTATGGATCACGCTATCTTTAAGTCCTCTTCACATGCATGAACAGATTTTTGTCTATGTGTATAAAGGAGACAAAGGGCAGATTGCTTGTTGGGGTCAAAATATCTGGACCCACAAAGTTTAAAGCAGTTTAAGTCATAGTCACATGCCTCCTGCGTGTCGTAAAAGGCGACTAAAGAGGTTGGGTCGGTGGGCTTGCGACCCTCCACCCGTGAAAAATACTTACTGCAACGATGAATGAACGGACAGCCTCGGATGTGGACGGACCTAATGTTGACAAACCCTGACCTATCCTGGTATGGACAGTCTTATAAAAGCGAATTGAAATGTAAGAGGCTTGAATGATGACACAAAAGAGAGAGAGGTCCTGGAAGTGTTAGTGAATGCCAGGCTGGATGTATGTGGAATGACTGAGACCAAATAGAGGGGTTCAGATGTGAGAGAGTGGGAGTGTGGAATGGGTGTGTATGCTGGAGTGAGTGAGGGAGCAGCGAAAGAAGGTGCGTGTTTGTTTGTAAGTAACAAATGGAAGGAGTGTGTAAGAGACTATGGCACATTGGGTTCAAGGATTGTGTGGGTGAGAATGAAAGTAGGAATACAAACGTGGGTGGTTGTGTGTGTGTATGCTCCGACAGAGAATAAAACTAAGAGAGAAAGAGGAGTTCTGGGTGAATGTGGAGGCATGCCTGGATAAGTTTGGCAAGAGCGAAAGAATATTTCTGATTGGGGATATGAATGGGAAGGTGGGTGATAAGAAAGTTGATGGAGTGGTAGGAGGGTGGGGTGTACCGTCAGAGGTGAATGGGAATGGTAGTGCACTTGTGGACGTATATGTGGGGAGGAGGCTGTGGATAGCCAACACCTTCTTCTGACACAGAATGATACACAGGTACACATGGAAAGTGGTGTGGAGGAAGAAGGATGAGACAGTGGTGGAACGAAAGGCACTGATTGATTATATATGTGTGGATGAACGAATGAAGAAATCTGTGCTGGATGCTAGGATGTATAGGGGTATTGGAGGGGGTCTGTCTGACCATTATATAGTAGTACCTAAAATTAGGATACAAAAGAAGTGAGTGAGGAGAGCTGGAGAGAGACGAGAGGCAGGTGGAATGGCGAGGAGGGTGGAGAGGTTGCAGGAGGAAGAAATCAAGGAAGAGTTCAGGAGAGCAGTAGAAAGACAACTAGGTACAAAGGAGTGCAAAGGACATCAAGCAACAACAGGTCTAGTGACCCTTCTAGGTTGCTTGTCCTCCAAAACACTGAGGATCAAGTGTCCAAACAGTGGTTTAGAGTGGGTAAGGGAACATTTGAAATGGAGCTACTGCCCTGGAACTAATGTCCGTCGCAGGATTAGGAAGTTAGTACGGGACAGATGGGTTAGTAACATAACACAGTTATAAGTGATCTTTCGTATATGTGGGAAAAAAAGAGTAACGTCTTAGTAATATATATACGCAATAATCCTTGATGAATTTGAGGGGGGAATAAAATAAAGTTATTCATTTACAAAAGCAGTCAGTCGCAGGTTTGATGCAAGATATTTGTCTAGGCGAAGTTTAAGGGAATCAACGGTGCTGCAGTCTATAACGTCTCGTGGAAGCCCATTCCACAAGTTGACAAATCGATTGAAGAAGAAATTCTTAGATTCGTGTGAGTTAAAAGATTTACCAATAATTTTGCAACCGTTTCCTCGCATGTAATTAGATTGGTCGATAGTAAAGTACTTACTACAGTTCATATTGTCGATGCCTTTGATGATTTTGAACACTTGAATTAAGTCGCCTTTTAATCTGCACTGGGTTAAAGGAAATAGATTTAATTCTCTATGACGCTCCTCGTATGGTTTGTTCTTTAGGCTAGGTATCATTTTGGTAACTCTACGTTGAACTCGTTCTAGATTGCTATATCTTTTTGGTAATAAGGGCACCAGGATTGAACGCAGTATTCCAGAAGAGGGTGGACTAAGGAATTGTAAAGAGTTAGGATAACTTCTTTGGATTTATGCTCAAATGACCTGCCTATAAAGCCAATAATTTTGTTTGCCTTCTTAACAACTTCTGAACATTGCTGACTCGGTTTTAGGTTACTCGATATTGTTACTCCCAGATCGGTTTCTCTGTCTACAATCTTAAGCTGAGTGCCATTCATCGAATAGTTTGCTTTCTCATTTTGTTATCCGATATGTAGTACTTCACATTTATCCGCATTGAAACTCATTTGCCAAATTTGGGCCCAACATGACAACTTATCTAGATTGTGTTGCATATCGTCAACTTGTTCTTTTGAGAGTACGCTATTTGCAATTTTTGTATCGTCAGCAAACTTTGAGATTGTACAGGTGAGACCCTCATCTATGTCGCTGATGTAAATTAGAAAGATAATTGGTCCTAGTACCGATCCCTGGGGTTACCCCGCTACTTACATTGGTCCATTTAGATGCCTTACCGTGTATGACTACTCTTTGCTTTCTGTCGCTGAGCCAATTTTCTATCCATTTCAACACACCGTCTTGTATTCCATGCGCTTTTAGTTTTAGCAGTAAACATTTGTGGAGAACTTTGTCAAAGGCCTTTTGAAAATCAAGGTATATAATATCTAAAGCTTTACTCTCATCATAGAGGTTGAGGATATCGTGGAAGAAGTCTAAGAGGTTTGTTAAGCAGGAACGTTTGTTACGAAAGCCGTGTCAAGTATCTTTAAGTATGTTATTTTCCGCTAAGTGATTTACGAGTCTGTCTCTTATGAGTGTTTCTAGCATTTTACATACAACTGAGGTTAAGCTAATTGGACGATAGTTACTGGGTTGGGATTTGCTGCCTTTTTTTAATATCGGTGTTATATTGGCTAGCTTCCACTAATCAGGCATAGTTCCAGACTACAAGGATTTACTGAATAGCAATGTCAGTGGTTTGGAGAGCTCATCCTTAGCTTCCTTTAGAACTCTAGGTGAAATTGTATCAGGTCCAGGCATTTTATTTACTTTGAGTTTATCTAAACATTTCAATACTTCTCTCTCTGTAATGGTGATATTGCTTAGAACATTAGAATTATCAATTTGAATCGGCGATGTTGTAGGGATATCACTGAGGTCTTCTGTTGTAAAAATTGATGCAAAGAAGGTATTGAGGGCATTACTCATTTGTACTTCGTCTTTGGTGTATTCTCCATTTACATCGACTAACGGTCCAACAGTTGAAGTAACTACTTTTTCTTTCTGATATAACTATAGAATTCTTTCGGGTTTGTTTTACTTTGATTCGCAACATGTAACTCCAGGGTCTTTTTACTTTGCTTAACCCATAAACGGCAAGAAAGCTCATAAGAAGTTTTACTGGGCGAGGGCGGCAAAGCTCTTAAGAGGGAGGCCTAAAAAAAACATTTAAACGGCCCCAGTAGCACTAAACAATTTTTTTGTTTTTCCCTATACCTCATATCACTCCTCCACATCCCATCCTTCCCCCTTTTCCCCTCCCCCTTCAATTATCACCTATTTTCCCTTTTATTCCCTAATTCGTTGGTATATTTTTGTGCTAACATTAGCAAAATGTGTGGAGGATGTGCTGACGTGCCTAGCGAGTGTGTTATACAACCGAGTGTGTGAATGAGTAGGCTCAGTGTGGCTTGAGGCCTCGTGGAGGGAGTGGTTGCCTCAATTTTTTCCATAATTCATGAATGGCCTGGTCCATTTATATTCGCGATTTTGACCAGAAAAATTATATTTTCACTTGTTTTATTGTTGTTACAGGTTACTATCTTCATAGTGAAGGTAAAATAGGCTCATATGAATAAGTAATAACGATATTTATCGTAAAATGACGATTATAGGCCTGAATGGAGCCAATATGCTCGCCCATGGGCAGCTAGTTCAATACCCCCCCTCGACATTGCCGGGTTAATTAACTTTTTTGATTTGAATCGTAGTTCTACAAATTTCACCCGTTCTTTGTCATTTTGTGAGGATTTTAATCTATCATTAGCAAACTTTTTAGCAAGGAAACAGTCTGAAATCTCTTAATCCTCCATTTGGGCTTATCATTATGGCCTGTACGCCGTATTATCGATGGCATGCAGTCTTGCACTGCTTTTAGGTTAGTGGTTGCAACTAAGTCCCAAGATGCATTTATATAGTTATTGTTATTTTGAAAGCTCCAGTCAGTTCCTTTAAACATAGCTCTAAGTTTACGGAAGTATGCTTTTTTGAAATTAGGGACATTCTCGATGCTGCTATTTGGTTCATTACTAGTAAACTTTAAAATTAAAATTATCGTACGATGGTCGCTGTTACTGAATTCATCACCAACATTCAAATTCTCTATTAATTCTTCTTTTGTTGCAAGTACAAGGACAAAAATTATATTACCACAGGTCGGCGATTGAACAAACTCTTGCAAGTTCGCATACAAGTCATATCCGGAGTGTGAAGTAAGAGTATCGCCCCACTTGATCCCAGGTAAATTAAAGTCGCCAACAAGTACGGTATCTTGTGAGTTACATCTGCAATTTGTTCGTAAATTTCTCGGTCAGTATGCACAGATTGAGCTGGAGGTCTGTATATTAATGCAAGTTTTATTTTTGTACCTTTATTATTCTTTATTATCACATGGGATGTGTCGACGTTCACAATTTGAGGTTTTGACGTGAGGGTCGGGTTAAGACTTTCTTTGATAAAAAGTAAAACGCCATCATCATTTTTATTTATTCGGCTTTTCTCAAACATTACATAACCGGGAAGTGAATACTCTGCTAAAGAGTCTCTGTCTTCTACATTGAGCCAAGATTCTGTTATGCCAATCACGTCATAATTTTCTGTAAACACTAGTTCCTCTAAATCTGAAAATTTATTGCGTATGCTATGAGCGTTTGCATAGATTACCTTAATATTTGGGATTTTAGAACTCACGGAATGCTCTTTCATAAAATGTTTGGTTCTGATCGGTTCTACATTTATGTTCATGGCTGTCCTCGGTCCTTGCTGTCCTCGGTCCTCATCGCTGGCGGTCCTCGGTTGCCTCTTTTTTTTGCTTGGCGTTGGATGATTTATGTCGCTGCTGCTTCTTCTCGAATGGTGTTTTTTTATCCATGGCTGCGGACTGCTTCATGTGGGAGACGACCCATGCATGCTGAACCCACAGGGTATAGATGAGTGCCATCCTTGCGGAACAGAGTAGGCTGGTTATAGAAATTATCCCAGAGGTTGATGCATTCAACTTCTTTCTTCAGACACAAAAAATGTAGTTGGCTGTTTGTGCTGAAGGCCTTGTCGTAGAATTTGTCAGGTGCATCGATCTTGGGGAGAAAGCCTAAGATGTTGATATTCCTTGAATTCTAGGTTTGACCTGGAAGGTTTGGAGGAAGTGGAGGAGGTGAGCAAAATGTTTAAAGAAGAGATCTGTGCAGCATGTGAGGAGGTGTGTGGAGTAAGGAGAGGAGGTAGGGGAGTGAAGGCTACATTATGGCGGACAGAAGAGGTAAAAATAGCTGTGGAAGACAAGAAGAAAGCGTATAGAGAGTGGTTGGGTTGTAGAGGGAATACAGATTTGAAGAGACAGAAAAGAGCAAGGAACTTGGAGAAAAAGAGAGTGGTGAAGAGAGTAGTGAAGGAAAGTAAGAGAATGGTAGATGAGGAATTTAAAAGGAATCTGAGTGTAAAATGGAGGGAATGTAAGAAGCTGTTCTGGAAAGAAGTTAAGAAAGATAGGGAAGGTAGCAAGGGAAAAAGTAAGGGTGTGAAAGATAAGAATGGGCGAGTGCTAGCCAAGATGCAAGAGAGAGTCGAAAGATGGAGGGAGTACTTCAACAAATTGCTGAATGTAGGAATAAAGTGCCAGCAAACATAGTTGGATGGGGTGTGGGAGGGAGAAGAAGAGAAGTAGTGGAGGAGGAGGTGGGGAAAAGGATAAGGCATAATAGTCCCCCTACAGTATATAAGGGTAAAGGGGAAAGAGGAGTGTGTGGTAACCACCAAGGAATATTTCTTCTAAGCATAGTAGGGAAGGTGTACAATAGGGTAGTGATTGAGAGAGTGAGAGCGAAAACGGAGAAATGGATAGGTGACGAGCAGGGCGGGTTTAGGAAGGGAAGAGGATGTTTAGATCAGAATTTTACCCAGAAATGTGTTAGGGAGAAATATCTGGAGAAGCAACAAAAGCCTATGCCAGAGTGGATAGAGAAGGTAAGTGGAAAGTACTTAGACTATAAGTAGTAGATGGAAAGTTGCTGAAAGCACTGAAGGGCATGTATGAGGGTGCAAAGGCGGCAGTACGTGTGGAGAATGTGCAGAGCGAGTTCTTTGACCTGAATGTCGGGTTGAAACAGGGGTGTGTGATGTCCCCGTGGTTGTTTACTGTATATATGGATGGAGTCATGAAAGAAATACAAGGAAGAGCAGTATATGTTGGTGTATCGCTGATAAGGGAGGGTAACGAGTGGAAGCTACCTGTACTGCTGTTTGCTGATTATACAGTTCTGATGAGCGATAATGAATGAGAGTTGCAGGGTCTGGTAAATATGTTTGGAACAGTGTGCGAAAAACGGAATCTGAAGGTAAATGCGGGGAAGAGCAAGGTTATGGTCTTCGAAAGGGGTGAAGCCACAGAGTGTGAGGTGAAGTTGAACGGTCAGGCTATGAAGATTGTCAGCTCATTTAACCCATAAACAGAGACCGTCCTCAATAGAGGTTTTTCTTGTGCACTGCGACTGTCCTCAATAGATCCAGAGCATTAAAAACAACTTGAAAACACCCCAGTGGCACTCAAAACAAAGCAATTTGTGATTAGGTGAGATAATTTCCCTCAAATACTTGCTACCAATCCTACATATGAGTCCCCCCTCCCCCCTTCCCCTCCTTCCACCCCTTTTACCCCCTCAATTATCATCTATTTTATCTCTTATTCCCCCTTTTATCTGGTAATTTTCGGCGCGAATTTCCCCCTCTTAGAGTCTTTAACACAGTTGAGTCAGCTAGAGATCCTTGCAACACAGAGACTGCTTGTGTAAGGCCTTAATGTTGCTTGGGAGCTGAGAGAGGGTGGATATACGTCCCCCCAACTCGCCTCATGATACGGTCTTGCGGCAATAATACGTCTTCTTCACCCTCCAAATGCTATTCCCACTTCTTTTATTGCTCTTAAATGTTCATATGTTCATATTAAAAGCAAAATAGGCACTTAAGGATAAGTAATAAGAACATAAGAAAATGGGAGTCTGCAGAAAGCCGATCGGCCCACACGAGGCAGATCCCTGTCACACCCAAGCCCAATTACAAGGCATAATTATAGCCCCAACTCACTAATACCTTGAGGACTGACCTCACCAAATAATTACTAATATATATATATGTTACATATGACGATTTTCGTCAGAATAGAACCAAATACTTTCGCTAGGCGGGAGTGTTTGAACTACCATAGGTTCACAGTTTATGAGTTAAGTATCTGGGCAGTGTGCTGAGTTAAGATGGGAGTATGGATGAAGAAGTGCGAGATAGGGTGCAACAGGGGAAGAGGGTTGTAGGAACGCTGAAAGCAGTAACGAGAAATAGGGTGGTCAGTATGGAAGTGAAGAAGTCTTTGCATGACAGTGTGGTAATCCCGACACTGACTTACGGAAGCGAAGCATGGATGTTGGTGGAGAGGGTCAGACCAAGAGTGAGAGGGGTGGAAATGAGTTACTTGAGAAGTGTGTACGGAGTTACATGGAGGGATAGATAGACGAATGAGGAAGCAAGCGAGAGGTGTGGTGTGGAGGTAGATGTGGTGGAAAGTGTGAAAAGGAACACCTTGAGATGGTTTGGCCATATGGAACATATGGGAAGTGAGAGAATGATTAAGATGGTGTACGAGAGCGAGGTGGAAGGACAGAGAGGGAAAAGTAAACCTAGAGAGAGGTGGAATGATGGAGTGAAGAAGTATATGGATGAAGGCGGTGCTGGATGGGAGGAGAGGTGTAGACTGACTGGGTGCAGAGGTGCATGGGGCATTTCGTTTGTGGCCACCCCTTCGGGGATCACAGCGTCAGGCAATTGATAGATAGATAGAAGTAATAGGATGAAGGGAAGATTGATTGAGTGAGACAGTTCCATAATTCACTTGTTGAGTAGCAGAAAAACTGAGAAAATTTGCACTGCATCATCCAATAAATTACTAAATGCTTGGATTTTGGTCTTAGTTCAATAAACCTTTAAACCTAGCGGCTCTGATTTGTCATGTACTGCCTCAAGGGCCAATCTGAGAACATCCAACATCTCCACTAGGAACACTGAGTTATCTTCAAAATCGAGATCGGTGATCTTTAAATTGCCCACATCAGCTCCACAGCGACTCTGCCCAACTGTCTAGCCCACTAACCAGTCATAACAAGGGTTGAAAAGTGTAGGTGCTAGACCCCACCTCTGTCTCACACTTGAATTCACAGGGAAAAGGTAGGATGCTCCACCACCACATTTGACAGCACTCTCTGTTCCTGTATACAGTCCTGACACCAGGTCAATAAACGCTACAAGGATCCTGCGTAACTGTTGTAGCTCCTAGAGTCTCTCAGTGCACAGAGTCAAAAGCCTTCTTGAGATCTACATAAACTACAAGCACTCCTCTTTGAAACTCAAGTCAGCATTCAACGAGAACCCAGAGCGCCAGAATCCGGTCAACTGTTGACTTCTTGGGTACGAATTCAGATTGCTCAGGTCTCTGCTCCATTAGTAGGTGGCCTCGGATTTGCCTCAGTAGAATATAGGCAAAAGCCTTGCCTGGCACACTCAGCAGTGTGAAACCACGGTAGTTATTGCAGTTCTGTCGGTCCCATTTCCCTTTTGCAGATAGTGGTAACCAGACCCCTTTTTCAGTCAAGAGGAAAGGTACCACTCTGTCATACAGCAGTCAGGACTGCATGTAACCCATGGACCATGGACTCACCCTCACCTTTCAGTAGTTCTCCAGGAATGCCACAAACACTAGGAGCCTTCCCACACTTCAGCTTAGCCACAGCCTCCCTTACCTTGGCATGGAAGGGAGGGTCTTCACTAGATGGCAGATCAGGCACTGATGGCTGGACATTCATTGGATGAAGCTGTTCGTTAGGGGTACTGACCATGTACAACTTCTCAAAGTGTTCAGCCCAGCGTTCTCTGCTCTCTTCATCACCTGATGCGAGTTGGCCATCCGCCATCCAAACTGAACTAATCTGCAGTGAAAAGCTCGTCTACCTCCTCAGTGATCCCCCTGACATGTCTCTCTTTGTCACTTCTGTACTGACCAAGATCTCCATCCAATCTGGCAGCATAACACTTCTAGTATGCCTAGCATCTCATCTGATAGGAAACCTTTCTTGACTTTGGATTGAATCCAATGCATTCATCAGCCCCGGACAGGGTTCAAAGTTTAATGTTTTCCCACAATTCTACAGAGTCCTTCAATGAGCCAAGCGCAACAAACTGGTTTGAGACTGCCACTGCATACTTCCTTGCACACTCCTCATCCTTGAGCCTTTCAAGATAAAACCCTGGAGTCTAGCATTTTGTGATTTCTCTGGTTTTGAGCCATAGCTTCAGTGTAGCAACAACAAGCCTGTCATTGGTAGCAAATAACTGAGCACTCCTAAAGACCCTGCTCCTGAAAGATCCTCCAACGAGTGCTTACGAGTATGTGATCAATCTCCTTGGCCACACCACCAGCATTGTAGTACCAAGTCTAGCAGTGTGGATCTGGTTTCTGAGACCAGGACTCTGCTATCCTCAACTTCCTGTACCTTGCGAAATTCAGGAAGAGAGAACCGTTGACATTCCTGGTACCAGAGCCATGAGGATCGACACATACTTCATAGCCAGTTCTATCTGTCCCAGTAACTGCATTGAAGTCCCTAAGGACAATGAGTGTATCCCGTGGGTGGCACTGTTTAACCCTCTCACGTTCTTGATGCAATTTTGAGCCTATTAGGGATACTTTAAAACCTTTGTTACCATCAGGGGTATTTAGAAACCTTTAGTTTAGTTACATTAACCTCTGCAGTTGTCTTTGAGTTAGCTGTGGGCAGAAAACTAATTTTGGAGAGGTAATTATAAGAGTGAGAGAACTCTATTTCTTATTGCTAATCTGGCAACCTCTGTGTCATATGGTCGTGAGAGGGTTAACAATAGAGTCGAGCTTGGTGTAGAACAAGTCTTTCTCTTCTAAAATACTCATCCAGGTAGGAGCATACACTTCAACAAGAGAAATGAAGCCCATCTAGTGCTTCATCCTCACCAGCAGCATACGCTCATCAACAGGTGTAGCCCACACAACTGCGGAAGCCAGGGCGGAAGTGATCGCACCATTGCCACAGACAGACCAGTAGTATGTGTAACCATTGCAATTGATCTCTCTATTCCCAGGCTGTCTCACCTCAGAGAGGGCCGCTATGTCGAAGGTGAAGGTAGTGGGTCATAATCTGAGAGGGTTAATATATGCTAAGCTCCAACCCGGAGGGGGGGGGGGGGTTTGTGGACCTCCCCTGTTTTGCTCCATTAGTTTGGAGATTTTAAGAAATTTCACCTCATTAGTTTGGCGATATTTAGATGCTTTAGATGCTTTAGATGCTTGAAGAGGGTCTGGGTGTTTTTTTTTTAGCTTGAAGGAAGTCTGGGAAAGCATTTTTGTTAGCCTAGGAGACAAACTAAAATACATTGTTCAGAAATGGTAAAAGTAAGCAAAATCCTCAATAATAATTTAACAAAACATCATAATAACCCACAAAGCGTCGGACCAGATAGTATTAAATTGACACTGGTTCCATACTGGTTCTATATTCCAACTTACTCCCTGTCAGGCATATGCTGAGTGCCTGTACATTCAACCGTTCAACACGGGGAAGCCCGTGAGGTCTTGTTCCAGTCTAGGGAGTGAGGCATGTGAAGCTGCAAGCAGCCTTTGCCATCTTGCCTTCGAATATATATGGAGCTGCTTCGCCTTCATGCTTAACTGTCTCATCCCCAAGATTTGGACCCTCACTCCCAAAACGCCACCTATTGAGCAATGAACTCACTAGGCGTTGCCCCACTGTAGCATATTTTAAATATGGGAATATTCATACAGTGCTATTTAATACCAGTCCAGTGGCAAGACCACTCCACCACACCTACCATATATATATATATATATAGTAAGACTATTAAAAGAGTCAAAGCTGTACTCAACGCCATCTTTATTTTCACTTACTTCTTTTCAATTTTCTTTACAAATTTTCGGCCCACATCAGGGAAGCCATCATCAGGTAAAACACATTCTTTATGACGAAATATGTAGGCTCAGGGAATATTTTGTGAGCAATAATTATGCGGTGGAATTGTTTAATCAATTTCTCAAGAAATTCTTACATGATACAAATTTGTAAAGTAGAGGTGACAATATTTAAAGTACCCAAGCTAATAAAATATGTGAATGCCTGTTTATGGTCAAGTTAGCTATCATTATATTAAGCATTTGCTGAAATTTTTGAATAACAATTTCCCGGCTATCAACTTTCGAGTTGTATTCACTAATGATTTTAGAATTAATAACTTTTTCCGACATAAGGATCAAATACCTAACCAATTGTGCTCGACCATTGTTTATAAATTCACATGTCCTGGCTGTCAGGCCAGGTATATTGGATGTTCAGGACATTCATTCAAGGTTAGAATGTTCGAGCACATTGGTAAGAGTCACAGATCCGGTCAAATTTTGCAAAACAAATTTTTTTCCGCCATTATAAATCATGCGAGATAACAAGATCATCCATACACAACATATAAATTTAAAATAATTGGTAGATTCAGGAGTCAAAGTTAAACACTCATTGGAGAGGAATTGCTTATACAGAAAGTCAACCCTGAGCTTAATATTTCAAATAATTCTTAATTGTGTCTTTGTAGCTTAGTGATAATGTAATTTAGGGTTTATTGTAATGATTAGGTGTGTATTCGAAGCTTTTAGTCTAGATAGTTGCTGATTGATAGCTATTTTCTAAATGTTTAGTAAATTTCTCAAATTTCAGTGTAGATAGGTCAGTTCTCACTTATATTTTTGTCAACCTTCAGTTGTCCATGGAATTTTCTTTAGTCTGGATGTACTTTATCCTTTCTCTTGCTGGCTTAGTAAGTAATATTTTGTACGATGTGATAGTGTTTAGGTTATAATATAGAAACATGATTATTGATGAAATGTAATGTTGTTTTTAAATTTTGACTGAGGAGTTACGATTATATGTGATCTAGGCTGATTTAATGTATTCATGTGTTCATGTTTTTTTGCTAAACTTTTAAATATATAATTATAATGGATCCACCTTTACTTTGCATTGATTTTAGGTTTAATTTTTTTAAGGATCATGTGTTTTACCTGATGATGGCTTCCCTGATGTGGGCCGAAAATTTGTAAAGAAAATTGAAAAGAAGTAAGTGAAAATAAAGATGGCGTTGAGTACAGCTTTGACTCTTTTAATAGTCTTAGGCCATCTTCACACATACACGAGCGGTGCCCGAGTCCAGCACGAGTGAACGATGGGTGACACTCTTCGTGACTCTGGCAAGAACCAGCCCGAGTTGGTCACTGTTCCCGGTTTACCAAGAGTCAACAAAAGTCGGTACGTGTTCATCCAAGAGTCAGTACCAGTCACGGAGAGTCAACAAGAGTCACAAAGAGTGTAACACGAACCCAACACAAGTTGAGGAAATTTGAAAAACAACGGTCAAATTCCAGGGTACGAAAACAAAGAGTAGGTACGAGTTAACAAGAGTCAACAAGAGTGTAACAAGAGTCAACAAGAATGTAACAAGAGTCACGAAGATTGGCGTCATCTGGGGTTGTCATCGGACAATTTACCGGCATGCATGTATGTATGTGTGTATGTATGTATTTATTAATGCACACCCCGTAGCTGGGGGTGGCCGACTCGAGACAGACCGAACAGAAACAACATTTAAAGTTCCAATTTTTATGGTTTGGTACCACTTTCGCGTTCCATCACCCCTTCCTCTGTCTCATCAAGTAGATGAAATTTACAATGGGAGGAGGATTCCTAGCCTCCCATTCCCAGAAGGAAAAGTAGGACAGTAAAATAGACAGATAGAAAATAGTAAGTAAAAAGTATATAGTACAAATATATAGGACAAATATATAAAGAAAAGAAAGCGCTAAAAATTGCATAAATTGTCGCACACATTATTGCTTGCTTTGACCGAATTACCTCATCCCCTCTATCAATCTACTGTATTTATCTTCTGTATATAATTATCTTCCTTATTAATGAACAGAATGATTTGTTGTTTCATGTTTTTGTAATCATTATTTAGTTTCTAATGCTATAGAATGGATACAAATACTATCCTACCATTACATAATAAATATCATGAAAAAGAACAGCAAATACAAACATTCCCCCTATCTTTTATGTAAGGCTGAACGTATGATTCCGACACCTTTTATTTTCAGAGTGTATAGGCTTATTTCATAATTCGCACATTTTACGCTCACTTGGACCTAACGCCCTTGGATCTATATCTCCATTATCTAATTATCTACCTTATTAATGGACAGAATTATATGTTGTTTGATGTCATTTTAATAATTGCTTAGTTTCTAATGCCGTGGAAATGACAAAAATAATGTCCTACCATTACATTAATAATTATTATGACAACAGAATATAATATAAATCTCCCCCCCCCTCCCAAGTCTTTTATTCAAGCAGATCTAGGCTATTGACAATGTATTGTTTCAGAAAGTTAAGTCTGTTTCATAACAGGCTTATGTTTGCTCACATTATCGATGGCTTTCACTTCTTACTGAAGAATCGGGAACATAATTGTTTACATTTTTTTAATGACTTGTGTCATTTTGCTCATTATGTGTTAGTGGTATAATTAGTTTATTTAGCCATCAAATCAGAAATTATTCACAGATTCCATAGAGACCAAATAACAAATATAAAACCTCATAAATAAGGGAGATAGCTAGATACAGATGGAAATGAATACAGTAGATAGAAATATAAGTAATAGAGAGAGAGAAAGCAGATGACAGGGAAAATTATAATACGAAATGTACACAAATAACACTAGCGGTCTCTGTTTTCAAAAGGGTCACCGAAGTTACGATGTTTTCGATCTGTTTTCTAAAGGGTCTTTGCAATTTCGATGTTTTCATATGGTTAAATATGGTTTAATAATATATTTTGAAGAAGTTGGATGACAAGCGAGTCACAAAGAGTTATGCAGAGTTCAACAAGAGTCAACACAAGTCACGAAAAGTCAGCAAGAGTCAACACGTGCCTACACGTGTGTCCTTCCAACTCGTGATTTTACAGGAAATTTCATGCTGGTATGAAATTTCTAGGCCACGTCACGAGTACCCAGGACACACCCCGATACCAACAGTACTCACACAAGTGTAATACGAGTCACGAAGAGGCACGAAGAGTATGCCAGAGTCATTGCCAAATATGGAAATTTCATCACTCATGTTGGACTCGGGCACTGACTCGTGTATGTGTGAAGATGGCTTTGCTGTGCAAAATACGGTGCCCTAGGCCACCCACGGATTCACTAGTATCTATCTATATATATATATATATACAGTATATATATATATATATATATATATATATATATATATATATATATATATATACATTATATATATACAGTATATTATATATATATTATATAATTATATATATATATATATATATATATATATATATATATATATATATATATGTGTGTGTGTGTGTGTACATAAAAATAGGTATATATAATAGTAGTTTTATCGACTGTAAGCGTATGAGTTAATGATATTTGCTAAAATGTTAAACAAGAGAACTAGTGGCTTTATATTATATAATCATAGTCTAACTCTATTAAGAAAGACTATTAGGGGAGGTGTGGCAGAGTGGTCTTGCCACTGGACTGGTAATCCAATGGACCCGGGTTCGAATCCCAATATGTCAATGGGAAGATATTATTGGGATGGAATTTGTGCTGTACCTAGTATCAGTGCATTACCACAACACACCGAAATGCCAAATAAATACCCTCATTGTTCCCTGATTAAATAGCATTGTATGAATATTCCCATATTCAAAAATATGCTACAGGGGGGCAATGCCTAGTGAGTTAAATGCTCAATAGGTGGCGTTCTAAGAGTGAGGGTCCGAGCCTGGGGGATGAGACTGTGAAGCACAGAGATGGAGCAGCTTCAGAGATGGAATTGCTTCTGGCCGTGAAGCTTCGCATGTCTCACTCCCTAGACTGGAGCAAGACCTCACGGGCCTCACCGTGTTCAGTGGTCGAGTGTAAAGGCTATCAGCCTATGCCCGAGAGGTAGTAGTTGGAATATAGAGAAAAAAAAAAGAAAAAAAGTGAAGATATTTTATGTAAGTGATCATACTATAATTCTTGAGATATTGTACAGTCGTGGTTGTTAATGCTAATACATATTTTTCGAAGCTGTCTTGGGCTTAACCCGGGAACTGCGGGGAGACTCTTAAGAGTTCCCCCGGCGGACTGCGGGGAGACTCTTAAGAGTGAGTGAAAAAAAAAATCAACTTTTGACATCGACATTTTTTTTTTTTTTTTTTTTTTGGCCCCTGGGCCATGCAAAATCTCAGTCCTCTACCTCCCCTCCTTCCCCACTTTCCTCCTCTCCTTCAGTTATCACCTATTTTCCCTGTTATTCCCTTATTCTGAGGTATATTTTCGTGCTAACATTAGCGAGTTGCAAGCAGGGTGTTGTTATCACTGATGGCAAGCGAGTGCAAGAGAGAGAGAGAGAGTATCGATCGACTGTGTCTCAGTGGCCTTGGGGGAAATTGGCGGCAAAGCAGCTTGCCTCACCCATACATTATACAACTCGCGGGCTATATCTCTGATTTTGACCATCCAAACGCTGTTTTCACTCGTTTTATTGTTGTTTCAGGTTAATACCTTTATAATCAACCCATAATAGGCACATATGGATAAGTATTAATGCTATTAATGGTACAATGAATATTTTAGTGACGGAAACACCTCAAATACATGCGCACAGGGAGAGGTGTCTAATTACCCCCATGCGCACTTCAGAGGTTAATTGAATCTACCCATTACCTACCTAAGGTAATTATTTATACCAGATATTTGCAATTCCTAGGTTCGTTTAATCAAGTCAAGGCCTTAAAATGTATCATGATTAATGACCACGATAACTTATTGATACACTAGTACGGGATGATTTACCTATAGTCTAATCATTATGACGTGTGTACAAATTTCGATCTCTATCTCTCATACCTCAAAGTCGTGAGCAATACAGTTGATATATTTACCAATAGGCGAACCCACACGGACCACATGTCCGCATATATATATATATATATTTATTTATTTATTTTTTGTATTTTATCCAATTCGTCTGATTGATGGCTAGGCCTAGGCATGGGTCATAGCAGACACCAACAATTATGCCAGGGCCCTAATGAAAAAAAAAAATAATAAAAAAACAATAACAAATAGGTGTCTTCTAGTTGATTTTGGATGGCCTCATTTAGAACATTTAAAATAAAAATTAGGTCTACTCTTACAGTATATTTTCCTCACCTTAATCCATTGGCTGCGGGTGACGTTCCTGAATGTTCTGAGAATGTACAGCAATTTCCAGGCTTTAAAAGCCTGTAAAAGCCGTAGAAATCGAGTGTCAGTGGGCGGGAGCGTGAAGGACCCACCTCCAGCCCTCAGAGCAGTGAGCGGCTCACTGAGGGAGACTGTGTCCGCGCGGGAGTCACAACAGTGTTGCCGAGCGAGCGAGAGCTAATAATTAGCGGTTTTCCCGTATGTTTATGGCAACGCTGCGAGTGAACCCCGGCACCTACGGAGCTCGTTCTGGTCTCATTTTGAAGCTATTTTTGCCTAGTTTTCGGCAGAATACAGTTCATTTAATGCAGATGCTTGATTAATCATTCAGGAGTGCCTGAATATGCCCTAAATATCCCAAATATGCCCGCAGCGTAAGTGTTAAGCTACTAAATACATAACTCAAATTTAAGATCCACCCGTGTGGGCTTGCCAATTGGGATGAGTCAACTAGTAAAATTGAACTAATAGGCGTGGACATTTAGAGCCCCTCTGCTGTAGCCCTCACTGAGATAGCCTACAAGCGCTGGGGGCAAACTATTTAGATTAGTCATAATGAAGAAATGAAAATGAAGTTTGAACGAATCTCTTCAGCTTTTTTACCTCCATGATGACCAATATAAAAAAAAAGCCACGTAATTGTGCACTTGATCATATCAAACACTTTTTTACACACACACACACACACACACACACTGTCACTCACTTTCATATAATCACACTCACTCTCTCACTCACTCTTACTCTCTCTCTCTCTCTCTCTCTCTCGACCTCTCTCGACCAAAAGAGTCATCAGAACTTCCTAAAAGCGTCCTTCATCCCGACCTCTGATTAATGGAGATGGCGCTGAGAAACAAGACTCCTGATTGGCTACAGAGAGTTACAAGATTCTATGATTGGCTAGAGCGAGTTACAGTCTCCTAGATTGGTGAAGATCGTGACCTCTGATTGGATGACGATTTACTGTTAGCTGATGAGATATTACTTGTGATTGGTACGAATGAGTATAAAAAACAATCTGATTGGATGATGGAATATTGTTAGCGTAAGAGAGATACATGCTGATTGGTCCGAATAAGTTTAAACAAGTCTTCCGATTGGATGACGGGTACTGTTAGTGAAAGAAACGAATGTGTATGAACAAACTTTATGATTTGATGGTGGAATTATATTGCGATTGGTTTAGTATTAAATTGTCATAATATGCCTCCTGATTGGATGACGGATAATGAAGGCCGAAGATTGATTACTTAAGATTTGTTCAGTCTCAGATACGTATTGTCTGTCAATGTTTTTTATCTGCCAGTAAATTGCCATGTCGCTATTTTGATTACTCAGTTATTACAAATAATTGTAGCGAAATACATTGTTAATTATGAACACTTGGAGTATATGACGTAGACACAGTAATATCACATTTGTCTCACGATAATACCACTGCTGAGTGATAACATTTTCCGCTAGATGAAAACAATAGACTATAATGGCAATCATTACGTGTGCAAGACAATAGCTGTCTTCACAACTGACCTGCAGATTGTGTGTTCGAGTCATGTAACAAGTGGCTTGACATGAGGCACATATGCTTCTTGAGCTGATTCAAAGTCCTATATTTGCTGAACACGGTCATCCAAGATCAACAAGTAGAAAATGTAAGGATTTTAAATAACTTTGATGCGCCTTGGAAAGATTGTCCACAATGACCCATATGTAGCCATATAACATATATTAAAATAAAGTATTAATAATAATAATAATAATAATACAAATTAAAATAATAATATAAAACTACAGACGTATGATTCCTCTGAAGTGACCCATAAAAGTACACTGAAATCACAAACCTTAAAATGTAAGCCGATATCACACCAGCTTTTTTTCTTCAGCTTAAGTGATTCTAAATTGAGGAGACTTTGTTAAAGAATTGGTGGAAGAGAAATGTTTTTCCTATTGTTCAGTGATATGAGTCTGATATCAAATACGTACCGGGTATGAGCATGGCAGATTAGTTAGTTGCAGAATCTTCGATGTAAACACACATTTAAATTAATTTCGGGTTAACGTGAAATATGGACTATATTTTGTATTGTTAATTCAGTAAGGTTGGTATTCCCGTGTTTTAATGGATACAGGTTTCATTGAATATAAAATAGGTAGTTACAGGTCTTTGAAAATACTAACAATTAAATTAAGTGTCTCAAATTATAATGTTACACAATACACATTTGTTGGATTGATCAGTTACACGGTCTTCAAATGGGCCAAATCGCGGTATCTACTATAGTCCATTAGTAGGCCAGAAATCGTGAATCCTTACTTCTGTACCTCAAAAAAGGGCTAGAGCAAATGGGTTGTACAGTTGGTCAAAGTTCCAGGTGACCCACCCTCGCTCTGGGGCTCGCAGAATTATCTGGCAATACTGGCGTGGGAAGGAGGTGTGTCTTACAAAGATTGGGATTGGTAGATCTGATTTCGGCTATATCATTGTTAGAACATAAAATTATACTAAACAAGGGAAATTAAGCCTATCTCAAATACAAATGCATACATCGCTATGTATGATCCCGAACATTCACCCAAAGTTCGTAGATTTGCTTAAATATTCAAGTTATTACATCCACTGATTGGCAACGCATATAAAACCTGTTGGCAGCCACAACATACTTTACTCGATTTTATAAGAATGCATACTTCTGTTTTATTGGTGGCTGCTTAATGAAGGAGCATTTAGTCTTCACAATGTGACCATTACATAGTCTAATTTGCAGTAATATACAGGACAGACACAGGTAACTCATTAATGGCAACTGGTATCCCTGCACCACTACACCAGTATTGCCAGCTAATTCTGCGATCCCAGAGAGAGGGTGGGTCAGCTGGAACTCTGACCAACTGTACATTTCCACACCTAATCCCTAGCTAGCTCTTTCCAAATGGTAGACATTTTAGATTGATTAATCTAGTCGTTTTCAGTTATAGAGGTTAGTGGTCAAGATTGTTGGTACTGTTATAATGAATAGATTATACATTGGAAAATGTAGTGTATAAATAATTCACATAATAGGTCGTTTACTTGTTCATGTTAGAACAAATGTACGACTGAAACCCTTTATGTGCATAATTGTTGTTACATTTGAGCCCACAATTGGTATAGACTATAGAGTACCATTATACAGTACTGTAATACTTTATATGCATTCACCCAGTGGCAGATAGAGTACACTGCAAAATTGTGTGTTTAACACTTTCTGGTCCGACCTCTTGGGGATTATTATGATATTTGATTTTATTATTATTGAAGATTTTGCTTGTTTTTGTAATTTTCGAGCAATGTATTTGTGTGTCACCTAGGCTAACAAAAACGCATTTCCAGATTTCCTTCAAACTTAAAAATGCCCACTCTGAATCCATTCAAGCTAAATTTGTACATTTTTCGATGGAAAAATGTCTTTGCCGAGTTCTTCTAAGTAACAGTCTCGGTATCGCTTGCACAAAACACAAATCGACACCTGAATAGAGTGGAGCGTCTTATTATCGCCAAACTAATTGGGTGAAACAATTTACAATATCCAAACCAATGGCACGAAACAGGGTACGGTAGGTTCAAATAGGGTTAAATGAAACCGGAATAACACTTATGTATATTATAAGTGTTTCATTCCTTTATGTGAACTAATTTAAACTGATAGACCCACGCATTTTTGTGTACAATTTGTGTTACATGTGAATGCCTAACATGTACAGTGTACAGTTGCGCTTATTAGTCCTGATACATTTTGAGCCTCCAACTGATTTAGCAAATCTCCCAAATGTAAATATCATGTAAACAAATTAGCCCAAGATAGCTTCGAAAATTTATAGACGACATTATATGATCTTGAATGTGGACTGTCAAAAATCAAAGGCATGAAAATTATATTAAATAGGTATTGTGACGCTACCAGCGTTGGCAGAATCACCTCTCGTTGGCCACTAGCGCTCGCCAGGAACATCGAAATGGGCTACAGTTATCAGAGAATGTTGTTCTTTCTTTCCAAGTAATCAGATTGTCACAGACAGTCCAGTGGTGGTCTTTGTTTTCGTCTGTGACAACGGGTTATATTTTATATCAACAGTAGTGATAATAGTGCCAGCGTGTGAATGAGAAAGACTTTCAGAGCGAGGAGGTAGTAAGTGTCTGTATGTACGGGTGCATTCCTGCCTCTCGCTCGCCATTGGACGGCGTGTCTTGCTGTGTCATATGACGCCTGCTGTCTTGACGTCTCGGCCCGTGATTGGCCGACCATCGCGCCTTTGCGGTCTCCTGTGTAACTTACCTCCTCCATGAGGGTCCCCAGGAGCTGTCCTCGTCAGAACAGGCTTGGCGCGCGTGCTTTTAGCATCCCTTTGCATACTCTCTCCCGATCACCACCTTTATCACTGTTTCTCTTACTCGATTCTCTCTTTCCATACTCTAACCTTTATTAACTGCACAACACTCCCCATGGGTTCTGCATACGGTTTTCATAGCCGGCCCATTGTATTGCATGCGCCGTCCTCAGAGATATTTACATGTACTTAGAATAGGTTTGAGGGTTCTTAGTTAGTATAGGTTAAGAACTTTGTGTGTCTCCATTATTGATTTAGTGTTTCTGCTCTTTTATTTAATGCTAGACTGGGATAAGGTAACTGTAGTCGTTGTCTCCGATGTGTGTACGGTTTGCTTATACCTACACGACTTCGACCGGTCCTGTGGTAGCCTGGGTTGTCTTTTCGGTTGCGTCCTTTGCGAGTGCAGCATTGTGTTGACTGATGGTTTTGGCCTGTACCAGTTCCACACTTTGCTGCCTCTTTGCTTGTCTTTAGAGGGTCGCCAGGATAGAACCAGATACTTGTGATCTGGATCTATCGAGAGAGCCCCCTAGTCAATTAACGTAACTTAAAGGATGCAGTCTTAAGGACATCGCTAGGCTACGAGCCTGTCTTGCTCAACCCCAGTTCCTTACCTAGAGTATCCCAGCTAGACATTATTAATCAAGTAGACATTTGTTAGTATTTAATATAAGCTCTTTGATATGTGCGCATTATTATTCACAGCATTTATTAGTCTAGGTTGTTGCTGAGCCGCACAACCATAGCAGACTGTTTCGTTGATGAGGAAGTACTTCTTTTAGTGTCGAGCATTGCTACCGTTGCGCATAATTTTATAGTATTCTCGTGTTAACATTATAATTATGTCCTATCTTTTAGTGTATTCGATTTAAACGTGTGGTGTCCTGCCTCCTGCCTTTATATAGTTCTAAATCAGTACGAGCATCTTATGAGCATCAGACTTTCTTCAGAAGTTTCCAGGTATATGCTGTAGGACTATATTTCACTTTCTTTCAGATAGGAGTGAAGAGTTTATTGTTGTTTAGAGTAACTGTATTGAAGCATCTTTTTATTGTATTAAATCTTGCAGTGATTTAATTGATCTTTCCATAGAATACGTTCTATGCATTTTAACGTAACTTGCATCTTGTTTGTTATTAGGCTATACCAGTGCAGGTTAGCCTGAAGTAGAGTACATTTATGCCCAGTTAAGGATACCCCGCTATCGCAGATTAACCCTGGAGGGTATAGGTGTTTTGTTCGCCGGCATATAAGTTTGAGGGTTTGGATCTAGCGTACCATTGTTGCATAGTGCCCTATTACTAGTCCAGTCATTGAGTGCCCTTGTTTTATTCGTAGTCCCGGTCGTAACTGTATATACAGATTATTATTGGGTATGTTGAGTGATTTTCCTTTCTATCAATATATTAAATGGGTATATTAAAACTAATGAACCTGTATACAGTTAAATGGTTATGAACTGTTATGCCCTGATTTTATACAGGCTTAACGATTGATACAGGTGAGTTCTATTAGATTGGGACTTCCGAGTTCTTACAATTACATATAAAGAAGACAACAGAGGATATATATATCGCCAAAATATAGTTTAGAATACACCTTTATTCCCTTAATATCTAAATACGCAATGGAGTATTAATGTGAGTTTAGAAACACAACCAACGAATAGCACTTAGAACATTTTCTATCTTCGAGCACAGTCGCGGATCTGGATAGAGTTCAGGTATTTAGCACAGCTTAACGGTATTCCTTTTATCTGGAATCATATACATTAATGGCTATCGAGGGTTGATACAAGTAATATCATCAGCTATAATACTTCAGTGTACTTGTAAAGAAGTAGACTTGCGATGTTAGATATGAAAGAGAGTTATTTATTTCACTATATGTATCTTGAGTTATATACCGTGCGCACTGGTATGAGAGCAAGTTAAAAGTCAACTGAGGATGGACTTTGAAATATTTCCTTCGTGTTGGAATAATGACAGAGTCGCTTGTAGACTCTGAAATATGTTCACTTGGTCGAAATAATGGCAGAGTCGCTTAGCATGAAAATTGGCTTAATTATGTTAAATACGGGAAATCACTTCTAATGGTCAGGAACACTTCAATACAACCTAGAGTGTTCGTAAAAGATTTTTATTTTCTATAAATTCCGAATAATAGCACGATAATGGATTTTTGATATTTTAACACTTTGTGGGACTCTGTTTATTTCACTCTCGAACTTGGGTTTTTGGCAGAGTCGCTTGTGGACTCTGTTTTATTTCTGATCACTTTGTAGATTAACTTAGACACTTTCTCTCGTTTCTGGTCATCGACTTAGGCGTCTTTTCTATATCTTCTTTCCGACGATGATTAGGATGTTTGCTGGCTGTAGTCTTCTGCTCCTCCGTGGGCCGTCTAGGTTGGCCGGCTGTGTGAAGATAGTTACAGATGGGTTAATGGGTTTAGGGTCTTTAGTATGGCTCTGTAACATACAGTAATTATCTGGCAATTACTGTTGGGCACCATACTAGACTAATGCAAGTATTCTAGATGTTATGTGGAATACTCGACTATCCTGATCTTTATATCAACCGTTGATGAAGTACTGTTAAGGTACTCTTGAACTAGGGTCTTGAATATCATGCCTCAGTAAGAACGTATATGGCACGAAATCGGACTAACGCAGGAAGACTTTATAACTACTCTTCCTGACTGTCCTGACCGTTTTAAGAGGTTCGGGGGACCCGGGGCGGTGTTTAAACCGTTCAGTTACACATTCTAATGGGATGCCACAGACTCAGTGCACATAGGACTTGTATATGCAGAGCACCCTTGAGGGTATCTCGCCAAGCCCTTTTCTCACAGCGGTCTCAGATGTTTCGAGACTACCTGTGAAAAGTGGTAGTGTTCACTTTCAATAGTAATAAGTAGAGAGGTCGGGATGCCGGAGTCTCTCAACTCTTACTAGGGAAAGTGGAACCAAGCAGAGGGGGCAATGTTAGATACTGGGATGCCAGTAGTAACAAAGTTCCTAGAGTAGGACTTATCACTTTTCACTCTAGAGAATATTGAGGACAGGATGCCGTTCTCCTCAACTTCTTTTAGAGAGGGTGCTAGCACTTTTCACTATAGAGAATATTGAGGACGGTATGCCGTTCTCCTCAACTTTTAGAGAGGGTGCATGTGGACTTTTTTAACTAGAAAGGAAGGGACGGGATGCCGTGAACCTTTTTCCTAAGTTAAGACAATCTTTATACCGGTAACAGAAGCTATGTTAATCACTGGGATGCCAGTGGTAACAAAGTTTCCTGTAACAGGCCACAGTTTCGGTAACTGAAATAATAGAAATGAAGCTTCGGGATGCCGGTCACTTCACTACTATAATTTATTAGACACCACCTATCAAGAGCCTCTATGTTAGCTGATGGGATGCCGCAACCCTCAAAGATCCCTAAAATAGGATTTTTAGCTCACAGACAGTATATTGGACTTCGGGATGCTGTAGGTCCAACTGAATGGAGGTTTAATTCTAAGACTTCTAAAGGTGAGATGCCAGTACTCAAGAAGCCTTAAAATTGCTTAACTCTCCTAAATTATCTTGACCTGGTATTGCGAACTACTGCGAGGGATCCTTCCTAACATATAGGATGGTAAGGGCATGAAGAGGTATCCCTGGAGAGGTCTATAGAACCTTCTTGTTCTGGTGGTCAAGATATTTTCTTTCTAAATCAATTTACTAAGTTACACAGTGGTGTTCATATCAAAGTACATCTTACTTGTAAAGGTACTTCATCAATGGTTAAGCAAATAATTATATAATATATAGATAAGGTCAATAGAGCCTTGGAAAACAATAACTTTGTTCAAGGTAAAGAGTTCCATAATTCTTAACTTGAGCGGGATGCTTAGTGTCGTGTGCAAAACAAAATGAAGAAGTGCAGGATGCGCATTGAAGTATTTTATATATCATACTCATTCACGGGGGTCTGAAATGAGGATCTACTTATGTATAATTTGTAGTATGATTTAGGTTGACAATGATTCGTAAAATATAGCATTGTAAGCTATCTATTAATATAGTATTTTAAGTAGGCGTCCTTCCCAGAATGTGTTGGTACTCCTGATGAGCTAGCGAGCATGCTGCTAGCTTCCGGCAGGTGTTAGAAGGACACCAGCGCCACTCGGCGTGGTGGCTACTTTGGTACTATCTGATATGCATATAAACTTATGAGAAAGAAGAGCATGTGGTTTGTATAATTAGAAGAGATAGTCAGAAGATAAAAGAAGACATATATATGTGTGTAGGAAACGATGTCCCAAGGATCTATTGATGTACTACTTCATATTAATATTGCATAGTTAGGTTTCACAAAACATCATAGCATATTCATATCATACTGGTTGATTTTATTCTTAACATTAATAACACATCTTATTACTTACCATACATGACATATCTTATTATTTATTATATATGGTACATAACAGTATAGAAGATAGGAAAAAGGAAAACATATATAGCGTCTTGGTTTCCCTCAAAAGGGTTGGCAGAAAACTATTTTCTTTTTTTGGGGACGTCGTGGGGCGAATCGTCTTTCCCGGCATGCGCGTGGATATTCATCCTTCTGCGTGTCCTTCTTCAGCATAGCGATTCGTCTGTTCCTGAGTTTCGCTACTGTTGCAGATCCTTATGGTATTATGGTGGATGCTGGTTTCTCTGTCCTTGTCCTTTCTTTCTTCGGGTCTTCTTGTTCCTTTCTCTTGCTCGGTCTTACTTCTTCTTCCACTCCTTCGGTCTCTCCTGTCTGAGGGTCTTTCCTTTTCCGGGGTATTTTACTTCCCTTTCCGTTATTAAAGGCACGTCCTCGTGCCTCAGGGGTAAATGTTAATAAGTTGCCTCGGGTCTCCAGTAATGGTAGAGAGTGCAAATAAGCCCACCATTCGAGCGAACGCAGGTCAGGCACCTTGGAGGGGTCAATTTGGACAGCAAGTTTTGGCGTGCTGTCCGGCTGTAGAGAAGCAGTAAAAGCTTCGTAAAGATAACGGATACGGACAAAGTGGATTTTATCACTTGACCATTTAACCCGCTTGATAAATGGAGTAGCGGACGTCATGTTGTTGGCGGTCAGGAGAAGAGCTGGAGGTGTGCAGTTGGAGGTGGTGGTGGAGCAAGTGATCTCTAGAGTTTCGACAGATGGAAGGTCATGACCTCGTGCGGACGTAAAAGTACGAGGGTTGGAGGGTGGAACACTGGTGGGTGAAAAATTAGCAGCTGTTAGTTATCTTTGCTAATCGTAAGATATCGAACTGATGTTGGAAAATTTGTGAGTTTATTTTTGCACGACGGGATGTCAAATTTACTGGAGTACGAATAGCAGACAAAGTATGAGTGAATCTTTCTGGTGGTTTAACCAACCGACCCGATTTAGTGCGAAAATTGCTACGGAAAGGTGGCTCAGGGCTCGCGGTAGAAGATGGTGACTGGGAGGCAGGTCTGGGGTTGGGAGTGCGTGGAGGGGAAGAAAGAGGTATAGAGTGAGTTCTTGGCGAAGGTAAAGTTGGTTTGTGAGGCTGGGTGAGTTTAGAGGATAATGTTGATGGAAATGGAGATAGAGATGGAGGGGCGAGGCGAGGTGAAGAAGGGTTGACAGGGGTTTTCATGAATGAAGTAGAATATTGAGGTGAAGATATAGTAGGTGCTGTTTTAGATAATTTAGATGGAGAGATAGAGTGATGAGGGGAACGGTGAGTGTGAGTAAGGTGAGGTGATTTGATAACGGGTGAAAGTGAATGGGGCGAGGTAGAGGATGAAGATTTAGGTTGAGAAGGTAAGGTTGGAAGGTTAGGGTTGGGTATAGGTGATGTAGTTGGGGTTGTTAAACGTGGTAGTTTTAAGGGTTGAGGGAGGCGGTCGTCATTGGAGGATGTGGGAGATGATGTGGAGCGTGATGAGGTGGAAGGTGATGTGAACTTGGGTGTTGAGGTGGATGGTGATACCGAAGGACGTGGCGTTTTTTTGGGTGGAGACGAACTTGGTGAATTTAGATGAGAAGAGACAGGGCGAGGCGAAGATGGTTTGAGGGTTGATTTGGACTGATGTGATTTGGTGAAGGTGGCGTATGAAAATGAAGGATATCTGGATGCTACAAAGGATTTCGTTTTCAAACGGGGGCGCAAGTTGTAGTGGGAGGTCGTGGCTGGGGGCTCACGATTTGTAGGAGGTACGGAGGTGGTGGAGTCAGATAGTTGTGAAGCTGGGGTGATATTTGGCGAAGTAGGTGCTGGTAGTGGAGTTCGAGGAGTGTGTTGAAAGAGTTGCTGCGAGGTTTTGGTAGTGGTTTTTGGGGGGGGGTCTTTTGAGACATGGGAGGGGAGTATATCATCTGACAAATCTATTACGATAGGTCCTAAGCTCCCCGTGATAGTTGATGATAACTTGATATGGGTTAGGAATCTTTTCAATTGGATATAGCCCTACATATCGTGGTCCTAACTTATTGACTACCGGCAGTTTGGCGACCATAACTGTATCGCCAATGGCAATCGGATTTTGAATGTTGGTGGCATATTGTTTAACATCTTGGCATGTTTGGGCGGTGTGTAAAGTGTTCTTTAACTGTTGGAGGGGATCTACATTAAGTTGAGTGGTGGAGGGGGTGGCAAGATGGCGGAAAGGTAACAATAATGGGGCGATGCCGTACACACGTTCATGAGGGGATATGCCGTCCTCTCTGGGGCAAGAATTTAATCCCCATTGAATCATTTTTATCTCTCCTGGCCAGTCAGATGTTTGCAATTCAATCAGTCTAGTCCTCAGCTGATTATTTATTGATCGATGACTACGCTCACAGAACGCATTCCCTTGTGGCCAGTATGGTGAGGAATGCTTAACTTTGATCCCACATCTTGCGGTGAATGCTTCCCAAACTTGACCTGTCTGATAGAAGAGCTAATGGTAGTCCGAAAACAGGAAAAATCTCTGTGGCAAGTAATTCAGCTACGGTAACAGCGGAGTGATCTTTCGTTGGACAGGCGACGAGAAACTTGGAATAGACGTCCACGAAAGTAACGATGAATCGTTTTCCGTGACTGGGTGAAAATGGTCCCATGACGTCTAGGGCAAGTACCTGTCATGGTTTATGAGCAGAAATCGTACCGGCAGGTCCTGATGTCTTGCATCGATCTTTCCCTAATGCACAGGATTTGCATGCTTCGGTTTCTCGCTTTGCAATACAAGATGGGTTTACTGTCAAGTATTGATTTTGGAACACTTGAAGCATTTTTTTCTGTCCCAAGTGTATACCATTGCCTTCATGAATGGAGATCATGTATTCCTGGGCAATACCTGGTTCCAAAACAATGTGTCCTGATTCAGTGGTTAATTGGTCTCCCCATCGACAAATGTGTTGGAAGATGTGCCGAGGGATCCACTTTGGTTTGATTTTCTTGTCCCACAATTATAACAGGGCTGGTTCAGAGGGTGTTGCGACATTAGTAGGTAATGGTGGGGCAGATTTGGTGTGCTGTAAGGCGGCGACGTTTGGTGGAGGGGTGGTCTGGTACAGGTAAGCGGGAGAGAGCATCTGTGTTTGTATGAAGTTTTCCGGGCCGATAATGGATCACAAAATCATACTCTTCCAGTGTTTCTCTCCAGCGAACAATGCAAAGTTGGTTTCACATCGTCTGAGCCATTGCAAGGATTGGTGATCGGTGATAATATCTAATTTAGGCCCTAATACAAAAGATCTGACATGATTATGGGCCCAGATAATGCCTAAACATTCTCTCTTGGTGGCGGCGTAATTTTGCTGGGCGATGTTCAAGGTCGAGCTGGCGTAGGCGATGACATGTACTTTTCGTTCTTGCACTTGAGCGAGCACGGCACCAATGGCATATAAGGAAACATCTGTATATAGGCGAACTGGTTGTTGATAATCAGGAAAGGCTTCTGTGGGGGCTTGTAATAATTTCTCTTTCAATGTCTCGAAAGCTAAATTTCTTTCAGATGTCCATATAAACTCTGCGTCTTTATGGGTGAATTGAGGAAGTGGACGAGCGATCTCAGCAAACTTTGGGACAAAACGGTGAAATAATAGGTGGCTAATCCGAGGAACGATCGCATTCCTTTGACAGTGGTAGGTGGTTGTTGGCTACCGATGGCAGACAACTTCTTAGGATCAGGTGAAATACCTTGAGCCGAGATGACATGACCGAGGAATCCTACTGTATTTTTGGCAATCTTGCATTTAGAAGACTTGAGTTTTAGTCCGGCGTCCCTGATGCGTTGTAATACCTGACAAAGTCTTCTTAGATGTTCAGGCCAGGTACTAGAATATACAATCACATCATCTAAATATGCCAGACAAGTCTCCCAAGTAAGTCCTTTTAACACAGATTCCATTCTCCGGGAGAAGGTAGCCGTCTCGGCTACCTATCAAGAGTCTCTATGTTAGCTGACGGAATGCCGCAACCAACAAAGATCCCTAAAATAGGATTTTTAGCTCACAGACAGTATATTGGACTTTCGGGATGCCGTAGGTCCAACTGCATGGAGGTTTAATTCTAAGACTTCTAAAGGTGGGATGCCAGTACTCAAGAAGCCTTAAAATTGCTTAGCTCTCCTAAATTATCTTGACCTGGTATTGAGAATTACTGCGAGGGATCCTTCCTAACATATAGGATGGTAAGGGCATGAAGAGGTATCCCTGGAGAGGTCTATAGAACCTTCTTGTTCTGGTGGTCAAGATATTTTCTTTCTAAATCTATTTACTAAGCTACACGGTGGTGTTCATATCAAAGTACATCTTACCTGTAAAGGTACTTCATCAATGGTTAAGCAAATAATTATATAATATACAGATAAGGTCAAAAGAGCCTTGGAAAACAATAACTTTCTTCAAGGAAAAGAGTTCCTTGATTCTTAACTTGAGCGGGATGCTTAGTGTCGTGTGCAAAACAAAATGAAGAAGTGCAGGATGCGCATCAAAGTATTTTATATATCATACTCATTCACAGGTGTCTGAAATGAGGATCTACTTATGTATAATTTTTAGTATGATTTAGGTTGACAATGATTCGTAAAATATAGCATTGTAAGCTATCTATTAATATAGTATTTTAAGTAGGCGTCCTTCCCAGAATGTGTTGGTACTCCTGATGAGCTAGCGAGCGTGCCGCTAGCTTCCGGCGCGTGCTAGAAGAACACCAGCACCACTCGGCGTTGTGGCTACTTTGGTACTATCTGATATGCATAATTATAAACTTATGAGAAAGAAGAGCATGTGGTTTGTATAATTAGAAGAGATAGTCAGAAGATAAAAGAAGACATATATATGTGTGTAGGAAACGATGTCCCAAGGATCTATTGATGTACTACTTCATATTAATATTGCATAGTTAGGTTTCACAAAACATCATAGCATATTCATATCATACTGGTTGATTATATTCTTAATATTAATAACACATCTTATTACTTATCATACATGACATATCTTATTATTGATTATATATGGTACATAACAGTATAGAAGATAGGAAAAAGGAAAACATATATAGCGTCTTGGTTTCCCTCAAAAAGGGTTGTCGGAAAACTATTTTCTTTATAGGAGACGTCGTAGGGCGAATCATCTTTCCCGGCGTGGGGGGATATTCCTCCTTCTGTGTGTCCTTCTTCAGCATAGCGATTCGTCTGTTCCTGAGTTTCGCTACTGTTGCAGATCCTTATGGTATTATGGTGGATGCTGGTTTCTCTGTCCTTGTCCTTTCTTTCTTCGGGTCATCTTGTTCCTCTCTCTTGCTCGGTGTTACTTCTTCTTCCACTCCTTCAGTCTCTCCTGTCTGAGGGTCTTTCCTTTTCCGGGGTATTATATGAACACTTTAATTACAGCTTCCATACACATATTTGTTCATAGTGTATTTACCATTCGATCAGAGACTAGGGTCCGGAACTGGCTGATAGAAAAGAATCAAGAGCCTCGTGATTGCCCAATGGAAGCTAAAGGAACCTGGGGCGGAGAAGGACAAATGTTCTGTAATTGGCTGATGAAATATAAGAATAGTCCACTGCGTATTCGACTTGACTCTAAAGGAGAGGAAAAATGGGAAATAGGAAAGTATATATATGTTTTGATACTTTATACATTTACCCTCTCTCTCTCTCTCTCTATATATATATATATATATATATATATATATATATATATGGGTAAAATGGCTTTCTCGGCAATTAGGAATCATTGTCGAGCCGAAGACCATCCATTTTCACCAAAATATTTTAAAATAATTGCTCGTTTCGGGAATCAATATGATACGCTAATAGGTGAAAAGCTTCTCATAAAGAAGTATAACCCTGAACTTAACGTTTCCAGCAATAATTAGCATTAGTTCATAATACTACAGTTGGGTGGGATATGCAATTATTTGTTTTTATTTTTGTGTCCGTTTTTCGTTTTCGGTCTTTCTGGTACTCTGTGTTGATATATTAGTTCAATGTTGGTGTTTGTTAGTTGCTCTGATATCTCCGTGGGTAAAGGTCGGTCCAGTGAATGGGGTATGTTTGTTATGTGTTTGTACATTTCTAGGCTCAATTTTAGTTCTATTTTAGGTTTCATATTTGTTACTTTAGGAGTCACTATTGATTTTCTGTTAACTTTTCAAATATAACTGATTAATATTTGTCAGATAAATTCAAATTCAGTGTGTAAACGTCTAAATATTTGCCTGTACTCTTTATTAGGCGTATTATTGAGATAGTTCTCTCTTAATGAATTTGTCTACTATTTCTTATGTCAAACGATTATCTTAGACATTAGATATTTTCAAGTATTGGTTTTACGTACCGGTACCGGTTCTGCTTAATCAGCAAGTTATTTTTAAACATTTTCTAACTTCAATGTTGAAAGATCCACGTGTTCATGTTTGTCTAAAAAATAGTTGTCTGCTCTGTTTTTAGGATCATGGTGTATACCTGAAAATGGCTGCTTGTTTATAGCCGAAAATGTGTATAATAAAGATGGACTTGTTTGGCGTATTGTCCCTATTTTTCCTGCTGTTGTGGAAATTGCGGTATCCCAGATCACCCACTGATGTATTACTCACTTTATATATATATATATATCTATCTATCTATCTATCTATCTATCTATATGCTCAGGCCCCATCCCCATTGTGGGGGTAGCCGACTCAAGACAGAGCAAGAACGGGGAAAACACAAAAACAACATAAAACAACGAATAAACCCAGATAAAAAAAAAACACAAATTCACACACATCTAGGTCACCCAGGAGAAGACCCAGAGACCAGTGCCACCAAGGTCGCTCCAGCACTCCCCCGGTCCCTGATCACCCGGAGAGGCTCCGATCTCGGCAGGCAGACATGCAGCGGAGCCAAAGCCACAAGCCCTCCCACCACACTTCCAGGCGCATCCTTCATATTAATCGTCTCCCCGGGCCAGGCGCCTGATGGACTATTATCTAGTTCAACTTGCGCCCGACCCCTTACTCCAAATGACCACGTGTTCACTCAACTATTCACAAGCATTCTCCATTCACTCCTGTCCACCACCACTTCCCCTGCCTGATCTATAGTCATTCCTCTATCATCCAAAGCTTTTTTTACACAGTCTCTCCATCTCAATGGGGGTCTTCCTGCCCTTCTATCTCCCCTTGTACCTGACTCACATATTCTCTGTGTAAGCCTTTCATCTCCCATTCGTTCAACATGACCATACCAGCTCAGCACCCTTCTGTCCACTCTGGCTGACAAATGTTCCTGCTGCCCCACTCTCCTACGTATCTCTTCATTCCTCAATCCGTCTCTACGAGTAACTCCACACATACTCCTCAAGCAGCTCATCTCCATCACATCCAGCTTTCTTTTCTCTTTTTCTTCAGAGCCCATGTCTCAGCCCCATACATCACTGTTGGCACAACAATTCCTTGATACAGTGCACTTTTTACTTTCACTCCGAGATTTCTCGTCTTCCACATACTTCCCATTGCTCCGAAAACCTTCCTTCCTTCACACAATCTCTGTTTTACCTCCATTGCCATACCTCCACTCCTGCTTATCGTTCCTCCTAGATATTTAAAACACTCTACTTGTTCCAATATTTCCCCATCCAGCCTCACATCTAGATTCACCCTATGCTCTCCCCTATTACACACCATTACTTTACTTTTATTGACGTTCACCTTCAGTTTCCGCCTTCCACAAACCACACCAAACTCTTTGACTACCCACTGCAGTTTCTCCTCAGAATCCGCCACCAATGCTGTGTCATCAGCGAACAGCAACTGATTCAACTCCCAATCTCTACCATTCTTTCCTACTAAACCCAATCCTCTTCCCATAGTTCTCCTTTTCACCTCCCTCACCACACCATCCATAAACATATTAAACAGCCATGGTGACATTACACAACCCTGTCGCAAACCTACCTTTACCTCAAACCATTCACTCAACTCACCATTTTCTACTCTAACACATGATCTGCTCCCTTCATAAAAACTCTTAACTGCTTCTAACAAATTTCCTCCTATTGTCTTTGTGGTGCGATGCATAAGGTTTTGATTTTCGGTGTGAGCATTCTGGGTTCGAATCCACGGACTGCCACATGTGTTTGTAAATTTCATTAATCGATTTTAGGAGTACAGTTGGTTGTTGGAAGGAACATAATAATTTCATAAATCCTTAACACCTTCCACATTGCTTCACGGTCCACGCGATCATACGCTTTTTCCAAGTCCATAAAAGCCCAAAATATCTCCTTATGCTTCTCTAAATACTTCTCGCATAACTGTCTTACTGCAAACATCTGATCCACACACCCTCTTCCCCTCCTAAAACCACACTGTTCTTCTCCTATTGCAACTTCCGTACACTTTATTATCCTCTCTATCAACACCCTGCCATACAGCTTTCCAACCACTGACAATAAACTAATACCTCTATAACTTGAACACTCATGCCGATCTCCCTTCCCCTTGTACAACGGCACAATACATGGTGGGTTATAATGTTTACCTCTAAAATTTCCTTCGTGCATTTTCAGTCATGCAAGGGTATTCTTCTAATTTTCAGTACGGCTTTTGCAGGCAGATGCGGAAAGAGGCTTTTGCTTCACTGTCCCATTCTTACGCTGTCTGAGCATATGGGAATATATCATTTACCAGTAATTTTTAAGGTCTGATTACCTAGATTGGACCAAATGGTCTATATCTACAGCATGTAACCCTATGTAACTCTCTCCATTTCAGTTAATATTGATAGTTAAACATTATAATGAGAAAGAACAAATGACTAATTTTTGTATTTATTTTGTTTTATTTTTGGGATAACTTAAAAATGTCATGCCAGGTTTTTGCTGGGGTTAACTGGACTATTTAGGTAGGTTCTTACTCGACTGGAGAAGTTGAAACCACATGAACACATGCACAAAGGTAATAGAGGATAAATATAATACAGAGTACAAGCATAGATTATCTTATGCAACGTAACTATAATGTTTAGACAGAGTTACATTCAGACATTGATAGGTATATACACAATTTCATAGCACGATCGATCGAGGATCCACAATAAATTCCAGGAAGCTGATACTATGCAATACCGGTGATGACACTAGGCTCTTCTGGTATCGTTGCACTTCCTTCGCACTTCCGACTAAGTTCTTGGGCCGTGGTGGTGGTCCTGTCGTGTGGTGATGACAGCTGGAAGGAAGATGTTGTAGAACTCTTGGATTTAGGGTCTTAAATGAATATGTTACATTCTACCTGTGTTATACATAAACTATCATCGGATTAACGTGAGGAGAAGTTCTACCAGTGTTATACTGCCTCTCTCAACTATCCTGGCCTTTATAAGAGTCTTTTATTAAGAACCTTTACAGTACTCTTGGGTTTGGGGTCTTAAATGCATACGAGTCTGTTCTGCCAGCTCTATACATATCGTATCATCGGACTAACGTAAGAGGGTTGGGATGCCAGTGCTCTCCAACTTCACTTAACTGTCCTAACCTTTATAAGAATCTTCAAGGGACTTTGGATGGGTTTATATTTGGGCCTTTTACGAATATGTGCCTTGTCGCCAGTGCCTAGGACAGCGCATTGTAAGGACACTATGCAAAGTGCCATTATGCCAGTGCTACGATATCTCGGGAGCCCTTACTTAGAGAGAAGTCAACTGCCAATGCATCAACTTCTAACTAGCCTTATTGGGGTTAGGTTTACTACCACTAGAGCGCACGTCAATGCAGCTTTCTCTAGCAACAGTAATTCCTGGTGATCAAGGTGAGGAATTTTTGTTGAGGTGCCACCATGGTGATTTAACACAAATTCTGTAGAGCCAAGATATAAAGATCTTCGGTAAGTTAACTTAACGCCAGTGCCTTAGTTATCTTTCCGAATATAGCCCAAATATTTCAGCTCTGAAAAACCTTCCAGTGAAGTGGCTTTAAGAGCTTTCCCACTGCACTGGTCCCTGTTTGGTCTGTCATAGTCTTAGTGATGGTGGCGTTTCCCCCGGTGCTCCTTTTCGGTGTTAGAAGGGCAGATGTGCTGGGAGAAGGGCCTGAGGCGGCTAGGGTTTCCTTGTCATGGCGGTGGTGCGGCTTGGAGCAAGAAGGGCGCGTGGTGGTATAAGACTTATGCAAAGTCTTGCTTGCTTTGCCTTCCTTCCGGTCCTTCTTGCTTCTGTCGGTGCCAGGATTGCTGATGGTGATGATGTTTTATCCTGGTGTTGAGGGAAGTGCGGGTGTGATGGAGGCGACTCGGGCGCACTCTGGTGGTGTGGCACTTGTGTCTTCTTTCCTCGGTGGTGTGGTGGCAAGGGTGGTAATGTTGGCTCTTGGTGGTGTTGTGTTTCCATCAACTTTCTTTGTTATTTAAAAAAATACTCCTCTTTTGATACTGAATTTAACGAAAATATTTGTAATCAAATTTCTGAAGAACAAATTCGAATAATTTTTCTTCTTGATTCCTCCTTCTTCACAGTTTAATCATGTGTTCGTAGTTTTCCATTTCTTCTCATATTCTATTCATCTTGGTTATAAATGTCACAGTTTCCTACCTAGTATTTTTATTTTAATAGTTATTATCCATCGCAATTATCTAATCAAGTCAGTTTCAAGTAACTAACCAAAATCATTTGTCTACAGATTAAAGAGCATGTTTCTTGGTGCCGTGATATTGCTATCAAGATTATAACTCAATTACGCCGATGTTAAAACTATTTTCAACATGACATAAAGTAGCATAGCAATAACGTAACTTCATTAGATTAGAACATCTACTGGCGAGGTGTGGCGGAGTGGTCTTGCCACTGGACTGGTAATCCAATGGACCCGGGTTCGAATCCCAATATGTCAATGGGAAGATATTATTGGGATGGAATTTGTGCTGTACCTAGTATCAGTGCATTACCACATCACACCGAAATGCCAAATAAATACCCTCATTGTTCCCTGATTAAATAGCATTGTATGAATATTCCCATATTCAAAAATATGCTACAGGGGGGCAATGCCTAGTGAGTTAATTGCTCAATAGGTGGCGTTCTGAGAGTGAGGGTCCGAGCCTGGGGGATGAGACTGTGAAGCACAAAGGCAGAGCAGCTTCAGAGATGGAGTTGCTTCGAGCCATGAAGCTTCGCATTTCTCACTCTCTAGACTGGAGCAAGACCTCACGGGCCTCACCGTGTTCAGCGGTGTAGTGTAAAGGCTATCAGCCTATGCCCGAGAGGGAGTAGTTGGAATATAGAAAAAAAAAAAAAAAAAAAAAAAAATCTTCTATTACGGGGAGTGTGTGTGTGTGTGTGTGTGTATGTGTGTGTGTGTGTGTGTTGTTAAAGTTGCGCCCTGGACCTCTATCAAGCTTAAAAAAGTTCCTCCTAGATTATTTTTAGTTTGAGGTAAGTTTGGGAAGGCATTTTTGTTAGCCTAAGATACAAACTAAAAGACTATGGTCGAAAATGACAAAAGCAAGCTAAATCCTCAATAGTAATTAAACATAATACTATAATAACCCACAAGACGTCGGACCAGATAGTGTTAAATTGGTAACCATAAATTGTGTGTGTGTGCTAGAGGGCTTATCTCTCTCTCTCTCTCTCTCTCTCTCTCTCTCTCTCTCTCTCTCTCTCTCTCTCTCTCTCTCTCTCTCTCTCTCTCTCTCTCTCTCTCTTTTACGAAGAAGGTGTATTAAGATTATTGAAGAGCAATATGTAACCACAAATACAGTGACACCAATCCACCAGCAAAGCATGTAGCCTAAGAGATTTAACACTGAGACACTGACAAACACATAATTATACAGACAGATGCAAATGTACACACACACACACACACACACACACACACAAACACACACACACACACACACAAACATACTCATGCACAGACGCACAACCCACATACATGTGTGTGTTAATACACATACAGTAATACAGACACACAGTAACACACACACACACACACACACACATTAACACACACACACACACACACACAGGGTCACGGTGGCCGAGCGCGCTTAGTACTCTGTATTGGGAGCGCTAGCTCTGGTGTCGGGGGTTCGATCCCACGCGCCGGCAGGGAAAGTTCTCTCAAAAACTTTCCCTGGCCGTGAAGGCAAGATCTGGGCGGATCGTCTCGGGGGACCCACAAAGTTTCCTGCCCACGTCCTACTCCGTTGGGAGTATGTAGGCGCTCTCATTAGCTGCCAGGATCAATCTGTTGATCCATTAGGATAAGATCTAGGTTAAGTTTGTGTATTTTCAGCCCCATTGGCTGCCGGCTTGAAATAAACCGATTATTATTATTACAGGCACATAATCACACACAGAGACACAGTATTACACACAGAAAGAAACACATAGACATGCATACAATAACCGAAACACACACGCACACACACTGAGACGCATACACAGAAACACATACTAATATTATTTTTATTAATCTCACCACCACACCCCCAATGAAATTAATTAAAGTATATATGATCCACCGGGATTCGAACCCGGGTTATCACACACATATTTTTGCCACCTTAACCATTACACCACCAGGACGGTTAAAGGTTTATGCACACGCCTACGACTTATTATCCATTCTCGAATACTGGATATTAATCTAATCATGTTCATATTCCCAACCGCACTATGGTAGCCTACTGTTTAAGTAACACAGAAACACACATAGATATAGGTACAGACGCCTACTCACAAGCACAGACACACACAAATACACAGGCACAGAAACACACACACAGACAACACCAAAATAACACATGCACACAGAAACACACAAGCACATAAGCACGCAAAGACAGACACACATACACACACAAACAACAAACATAGACAGAAACAGCCAGTGCCGTAGTCTTGGAAGGGAAACAAGATGGCGACCGGAAATAGCCCCGCTGAGAAAAATGGTTCCGGGATGATCCATTACGGCAGGACGGGGGAGGAAGGGTCTGGGTCTGTTTGTATATATGTGTGTGTGTGTGTGTCTGTCTTTGTGTGTTTATGTGCTTGTGTGTTTCTGTGTGTGTGTGTTATTTTGTTGTTGTCTGTGTGTGTGTGTTTCTGTGCCTGTGTATTTGTGTGTGTCTGTGCTTGTGAGTATGTGTCTGTACCTATATCCATGTGTGTGTTTCTGTGTTTGTATGTGTTCCTGTGAAAGAGAGAAAGAGAGATATTTAAAAAGTGAGGATAGAGTGGGAGAGGAAGAAGGTGAACAAGTAAAACAGACCTTAATAATAATATCCGGGAGAAAGTATGTGCTCCTCTATCGGTATTAGGAAGCTTTGGGAGTTGTGATCAGTAAAGGGATTTGGCATTTGCCGATGTTCTAGACGGGCGAACGGACTGTCCTATAAGTGTATAGATTTATAGACTGATGGATAGGTTATACGAATTTACATCTCCTTTGCTATTCCACTGATTTCCTTTCATAATGGAATATAGCCAACTATAAGATTTCAATCATAGGTGATATCGTCACCTCACCACCCAGGATCATTAACTGAATTAGTGAACATAATTACTGTAGCCGTGCGTGTAGCTCAATGGTAACGTTCCCACGGACATTCCTGAGTTGTCATCGATGTCCCATCTGTTGTTAGAAACTGTGGAATTCGTCTTGAAGAACTGACACTTACTAATTATAAGGCCAAATATTACTATTATTATTGTTATATGTGAGAGATTATATATAACTTTTTCTTCTACTTCCTAGTTAATTAATATCGTTTGTGATTGATTTTGATAACAAACAAATTAAATGTCTATTTTATCTGTATACATATTCATAAATAATTCCGTAATTGCCTGACCCAAGTAGTTCAGAAATGCACCAGGTATTTATTGCTGTACAGAGGATTTACTTCCATTCTCTTCTAATTGCCGTTCGCACGTTCGTCAACATATATACAGTATGTGGACGGTATTTAACTTTATCCACCCACATCTTCCCAGGAGGCTGTGCAGTGGACCAGAACGTCCTGGGCAACCTACACCCCATCAACCCGCCAAGCATTTCCATTACCTACGGCCCTGTGCCATTGATGCCTTTGGAACTTTTTCACGTGTGAGCTACTAGGTCTGCTGCTGATTACTGTATTTAATTAAATATAGTCCTATTTACCTTACACACACACACACACACACACACACACACACACACACACGCACACACACACACACACACACACACACACACACACACACACACACACATCCCCCCCCCCTATCTCTATTTTCTCTCTCACTCAGTCTCACTGTCTCTCTCTCTCTCTCTCTCTCTCTCTCTCTCTCTTTCTCTCTCTCTCTTCCTCTATCATCGCAGTATTTAACATTTTCATGTGGGTCGCTAACTTTTCATGATACCGGTTATATCGATGCTATATAATTATGATTTACCTAACGTAAATAATTTCACACATTGATTAGTGATAGTAACTATTTGTTGTAGATTATTTTCTTTATTAACTTCAATAGAAAGTAATCTAAAGGTCTATAGTCTATTAATTATGATTAGACCAAACATCTTGACCACTAACCTCTCTTACTACAAATTGACTAGCATAATTTAACTAAAAGTTCTACCGTTTGGGAAGAGTCAGCCATGGAATAGGTGTGTGATCGTACAGCACATTTTCTCTAGCCTTGTTTGAGATACAGAGGTTGGCGGGTTCATGATTTCTGGCCTAATTATAGTTAATATATTATGGATATCTTTGAAATGACTTATAGTTGTTATAAGTAACCAGAAGATTATACATGTACCCAAAGTCTGGACTAAGATATAACGTCTCTGACTTGACAACATGAGATTGGATAGACATAATACAGTACAGGACTAACTTTAACCTCTTCAGTTCGATGACGCCGTTTTATTGTAGTCTGGCTCACACTATACGACTTTATTCATTTTGTTTTCTCTAGGAATCGAAAGTATATACTGTAGACGATATCAACTTAAACTCTCATTAGGAAAAGTTAATCTTAATCTGAATAATAGCGTATAATTTGAGCCAGAATTATATATTCCAACTGTCTTCAGTTGTTTATATTTAGTTTTGAACATTTCTTTGGGAGTCAGAGGTTAAGAATACCGACTATTACATTTTATGCATTTGCTAGATGCTTTACCCTTCTCAGTATAAGGTGACTTTTTCTTTCGTTTATTCTAGGTAATATTAGCCGATTTCACTAATGTGTGGAAGGCCTTCCAAGAATGATTTGTGTAAAATATATCTCAATTGACTCTCTAACTTCTAAAATTCGTAATATGAATGAAATTGTCTACTGATAGCCATAATATAATACAATAACACCTCATCATATTCTGAAAGGGTTAAATATAATGTAATCGTCGGCAGATTAGCTGAAATATAACAAATAGTTGACACATGATATAACGGGTTATGTGTAAATTATATAATATTATAAACATCATAACATTAATAAATAAGTCAATAAGGGTTGAATAAATACATCAATCAATAGATAATTATTAAAATTAATAAGGAGAGTTAATAATTATAATTATACAGTTAAGTGATTACCAGCGATATGGACATATTGCTATTCTATCGCTACTATAATAATCAGTGTTCCTCAGAGCTTTCCCAGTGTATACCACCTCCTTTACGTAGGGCACGTGGTACCCGTCTTGCTACTCAATCCCACCCCTACTCTGTGCAACTCTCCAACCCAAGAGTGAAACGTTACTCTCAAACTTTCTTCTACTCAACAGCTGAGCTCTGGAACTCTCTCCCAGAATCAGTCTTTCCCTCTTCCTATGACTTAAATTGCTTCAAACTCCGTGTGTCCAGCCATTTTGGCTCGAATGTCCCTTGATTTTGGCCCTGTCACTCTTTCAACTATGGGGGAGGCACTCGCTATAGGCAGTTCTGCCTTTTGCCTCCCGCAATCACATAGAAAAAAATAAAAATAAAAATATTCTGAAATACTAAGATATACTTATAACTGGGTTAATACTTAGTTACTTAGATGAGTAAGGTGATTCTCTCGTGTGTATAGATAACTCACAATAAATACTAAGAATCTGACTGTGAAGTAAAGCACAAACTAAAGGTGTCTCTCTTGAAGGCCAGTTATACTTGTAAGTCAGTAGTGAAGGTAAAAGTGACTTAATGGTAATAGTGGGTTATAGGGAACTCTATAGGCTGTGTGATAGCCGTGTTAAGGGGGTAAGGCAGGCCAAGAGGGCTGTGTCTTGCCTCGGCCTAGTCTAGTTGAAGAGTGACTTGTCTATCTCAATCTTGCTCAGAGGTGTGGCACCTGGGAAATTTAACCACAACATACCGCAGGAAATAAGAAATTTCCGTGATGTCTAGAGCCTTAACTTGTGTACAATTGTGCAGGAAATGGTTTAGACTAATCATATTATATAAACAAAAATGAGATTATATTATATACAAATAGAGTGAGTAATGGGGAGTAGGCTAAGCAATTTATTAAGTGTATAATAGAAACTAAATATATAATGGAGTAGTGGAAAGCATTTCATCATGGTAAGCACCAATAAGTTAGGTTCGTGTAGTAGAAACAATAACATGTCTAACAGAAAAGTCTAGAAGAGAGATAGATAGATAGAGAGAGAGAGAGAGTGAGTGAGAGGGAATGTATGTGTAAGTAAGTGTTGTACGGAAAAAGGTGACGTGTAATGCCATATGTTTACCTGTTACATGGTTTGAGAGAGAGATACAGAGACATATTGACTGGGTTAATCTAAGTAATGCTTAATAGCGAAAAGGGCAATATATCAAACACATAATGAAAATCATATCTCCCTCTCTCTCTCTCTCTCTATATATATATATATATATATATATATATATATATATATATATATATATACGGTATATATATATATATATATATATATATATATATATATATATATATATATATATATATATATATATATATTATACAGTATACAGTATACCGGTATATATATATATATATGGACTCGAGTGTATACATATACTTTATATTATGAAAAATATTTATTTTTAGGAAAAAACCCAGTATGTCAGTTAAAGAAAGAAATATTTCTCACGGATAAAGCATGGTAAAAAATAGAAAATCAACATTTAGATAAGAATGATGTTTCTAGACACATTGGTATTATTATGTTGTGATCACTATACAATATACAGACGTTGAGTATCAAGCGAGCACGGAATATGAATGATAATAGGAAAACAAATGACAACATTGAAGTGACCAGAAAACCAGATAAATAAAGTGGGGAGAGTGGAGAAGGAAGTGGTGAGGGGTAGCAGGGAGGGGTTAGAAGAGGCTAAAGAGTACGGGATTAGAGGGTGAAGGAGGGGGGGGAGAGGGTTAGGGGACGTAGTCGGGGTAGGTTGGTTGGAAAGGGGACACCCGGTAGATGGAGGGCTAGAGAAGAGGTGGATAGACGGTACCAGGGCAGAGGAGAAAGGGGAGGGAGTAGAAAGGTGGGAAGCATGGAGAGAGAATAGGGGGAAAGGGGATATGAGAAGGGATAAGAGTGGGTAGATAAGAGAGGGGGGTCTAAGGGAAAAAGGTAGAGATGAGGAGAGGGAGGACAGGAGAGGAGAGGTGGTAAGGGGGTAGAAATGAGGTGCGTTGAGAAGGAGGCAGTGGGTAGAGGGGAGGAGAGGGTAAACAAGAGAGATGGGGTGGGTGGAGTTAGGGACAGAGGGTTGAGCGTGGAGTAGAGGAGAGGCGGTGTAGTAAGGGGGTAGAAATGCGAAGGGGACAGAGGAGGCGAGGAGGCGGGAGATATGCGGTGGGTAGAGAGGAGGAGAGGGAGGGCAGGAAGGGGGGGAGGAGAGGGTAGTTATAATAGGGATCAGAGGGTAGAAAGGAGGAAAGGGAGGGCAGGAAGGGGGGGAAGAGAGGTTACTAATAATAAGGAACAGAGACTAGAGAGTAGTGAGGAGGAGAGGGAGGGCAGGAAATGGTAGACACGAGATAGGACTGAGGGTATGCGGTGTAGAACGGATGAGAGGGGAGGTGGTAGGGGGTATAAATGACGTAAAGGGGGAGAGGAGAGGGGGGTAGAGGGGAAACAGGAGAGCGGAGGTAGTAGGGGGGCAAAGATTAGGTAGGTTTGAGTACCACGGCAGTTGTGTCTCATCACCTGGCACCACTTGGCACGGGCACCCCTGGCACCAAGGAGGGACGGAAAAAGATCCAAAGAAAGATCGAGAGAGAGAGAGAGATATTAAGAGTGAGTTAGAAGGAACATCTAATTTTTCATAAGCATTGCTGTCATATTCATATTTTTTCACCAACCAACTTTACTTCTAAACTTAATTAATGAAATCAACGAATACATGTGGCACTCCAAAGACTCGAACCTAGGATACTCACACCGAAATTCCGTTTATGCATTACGCAATCAAGACAGCGATGTACTCCATATTAATAATGTTCATACTATTGCCTTACTATTCTTTTTGCAGGACTATCACAGTATCTTATCCTAACCCAACCAACCTCGCCTATACTAAGTGTTACGTTAGGCAAGGTTGGTTTAAGTCAAGTTTGGATACAATAAATAATCATGATCATCCAGGTTAACAAAGTGTCATAATTGCGTGAACCTATCAACACTTCTGGAACATCCATCATAATGGCTTATGCGGCCGATTTGGTCAGGGGACGCTTTATTTTGGGGATAGAATGACGTAGGGTTGATTTGTGATATAATACTTGTATCACTACTGAGCTGGTAACTCTAAGGTCCTGTTCAAATTCTAATATGTCAAGGGACAATTATATCGAGATATAATTTGTGTTGTACGATACTTAGCTTTAATGCATTACCACAAAGCCCCTTGACATACCATGAAATCACCCTTGCTATTTCCAATAGATCAGCATTGAATCAGTGTGAATATTCCCATATTTAAAATATGCAGTGGCGGACAGCACCTACTAGTATATAAGCTCAATAAGTGGCGTGAGAGTGTTTGAAGTCTGTGATATGGTTATGGTGCAGGTATAATGTTAGACAACCAAGGCACTGATAGTTTGGGGAATCAGACTCCCGTCGAACCAGTTACAAAACTATATTGAGACCTCCAGTCATCTTGCATAAGACCTCCAGACTTTATTGTGTCCAACGATCAAATCTACAGGCTATAGAAAGTGTTTGTCTGGACGGAGAGTTGAATTATATACAAAAGTATTCCAGTTTTAGTCTCGTACTTTTATTCAGGTTAAGAACGAAAGGAAATAGGACATCCAGTAACACTATTTACGAGTAAAAACAAGATTGAAAAGCAGAGCAAGCACAAAGATGAAATGTATAAGAAAGAGATGAATGATAAGAATGCAATAATGCCCAAATGCTCTGGACCACCACCTTTTTCTCTTACTATCAATGTCTGCAACATTCGTGGCCTTTCCTCTAACTTCCACTCTGTGGAACACCACATATCCTCTGTCAACCCTAATCTTATCTTTCTCACTGAAACTCAATAGTCTGGGACTACTGACAGCAAACCCTTCTCTGTATCTTCCTACTATCTCTATCCTCAATTCAAAGCCAAAGGTGGATGTTATGTGTATGTACACAACAATCTTTCTTGTTCTCGTGTTCCCAACTTTGACTCCTCTGAATTCTCAACTCTCTGGCTTAAACTATCTTGTCACTCACACTAAATATGTCTGTGCTGTTTATCTCTCCCTTAATTCTACTGACTATCCAAAATTATTTGACTGTAGTACTTCTATAGTGGAACACATTCTTTCTATCTCTCCCTTCTCTGAAATCTCCATCTTAGGAGATTTCAATTTTCACCACCACCAATGGCTCTCCTCTCATTTCACTGACCAGCCTGGTGAACAAGCCTACATCCTTTCTCTTCTAAATGACCTAGAGCAGTTAGTTCAGCACCCCGCCCTGGAGATCAGCTCATCAACCCAACATTGTTTACCTTTTCTGACCTCTAATCCTTCCGCTTACACTGTAAATCTTCTCTCTACGTTGGGCTCCTCCGTTGACAACCTTATATCTATTACCTGTCCTATTTCTACAGTACGATCTTCTGACCCCCAAACCGGCGGCGCTTGTGATATTTTGGCACTGCCGACTGGGGGGCTCTTCAGCAGTACTTCTTTGATTTCCCATGGAATGACTTTTGCTTCCATGGCCGGGGACCTCGGAGAGTGCTGAATGCATTACCGAGGTAATCCTCTCGGGCATAGAGGCATACATTCCATTTTTTTCTCTAAGTCTAATGAAATATTTTTTTGGTTTACTCACACTTGTTATACTGCTGTCCGCAATAAGGAGGACACAGCAAACGGTACCATTGTCTTCAAACTCAAGAATCTTGTGCTTCTTATGTTTCTGCCCAGAATCAAGCCAACTCTGTTCTTAAACTAGCCAAATACTCTTTCATCAATAACAAATGTTCTGAACTTTCTAACTCTTGCTCTTCCCAAGCTTTCTGGTATCTAGCCAAAAACTTTTCCAACAAGTTTACTTCCTCATCTTTCCCTCCTCTTTTGCACTCTGACAGCACCACCGTCACACCTTCCTCTGACAAAGCTAATAACTCTTCGCTCAAACTTTCACCAAAACTCCACCTTGGATGGTGCTATTTCTCCCTCTCTACCCCCTCTCACTTACTTATACCTAAGATCATGCTCTCTTCTAAGGATGTACTTTCTGCCCTCTCTGGGCATAATACTAAGAAGGCAAATGGACCAGATGGTGTTCCTCTGGTTGTACTAAACAATTGTGCTTCTGTGCAGACTTCCTACCTAGGTAACCTCTTTCGTCTCTGCCATTCCTCTAACGTCTTTTCTTCTTGCTGGAAGTTGGCTCTCTTTCAACCTGTCCTAAAGAAGGGTGACCACTCTCAACCCTCCAACTATCGTCCAAGTGCTATCATTTCTTGCATCTCTAAAGTTTTTGAAAGTATCCTTAATTCAATTTCTTAAGCACTTATCTTCCCATAATCTACTTTCAGATCGCCAGTATGGTTTCCTTAAGGATCGCTCTACTGGTGATCTCCATGCGTATCTTGCTAACTCTTGATCATCCTCGTTTCGGGACTTCGGTGAGACTATTTCTATTGCGCTAGACATATTGAAAGCCTTCGATAGAGTCTGGTACAAATCTTTATTTTCCAACCTACTCTTCTTCGGTTTCTATCCCTCTATCTGTGCCTTTGTCTCTAATTTCCTTTATGACCGCTCCATAGCTGCAGTTGTGGATGTCCATCGCTCACTTTTTCAACCTATCAACTCTGGTGTTCCTCAGGGTTCTATCCTGTCTCCGGTCCGCTTCCTAATATGCATTAATGATCTCCTCAACTGTATCTCTAGTCCCATCCACTCATATGCTGATGACTCTACCTTACACTATTCAACATGTTTTTCACTACAACCCAGTATACAATCACTCCAAACTGAGTCAGTCAGTCACGTGACTGACTGTGCCATGAACGCCTATCTTCTGACCTATTAATTATATATGATTGGGGCAAAATTAATCTTGTCACCTTCAACGCCTCTAAGACCTAATTTCTCCATTTAACTAACCGTCGCAATATTCCTCAAGACTATCAATTATTTTTCAACAATACACAAATCAACCCTTCATCTTCTCCCATTATTCTTAGTGTATCTTTTTTTACCCAACCTTTCATAGAAAGATCATATTACAACTTTTGCTATAACAACTTCCCAGAATAGTTGGTTTATTCAACCGTCTCCATGGGTTCTACACTTCCCCACACCTTCTAGATCTGTATAGGGGAACAGTACGCCCATGTATCGAGTACTGTTCGCATGCGTGGGAAGGTTCCACCCATGCAACGCTTCTCGAAAGAGTAGAGTCTATAGCATTTCGCCTTAACAACTCACTTCCTCTTACTTATTCCCTACAATCTCTCTCTACACGCCACAATGTTGCATCTCTTTCGCTCTGTTATCGCTATTACAACAATCAGTATTCTTCAGAACTCTCTCAGTGCATACCTCCCTCCATGCAACGAGTGCGAGGCACCCGCCTTTCAACACAGTCCCACTCATATTTTGTCTAACTCTCCAACCCAAGAATTGGCAATCTTTTTTAGTCTTTCTTATACTCAACTAGTGAACTCTGGAACTCTCTCCCTCAATCAATCTTTCCTTCATCATATGACTTAAACTGCTTTAAACTTTGTGTGTCCAGGCATTTTGACCCCAACGTCCCATGGATTTGGCTCTCTGTCACTCTTTTGACTCTGGGGGAGAAACGTGTTACAAGCAACCTGTCTCCTTCATACACATACAAAAACACAAATTTTAGTAATGTTAATAGAGAGAAAGAAAAACAATAGATATATTTACATAGACATAGATACACTGACCACACAGACCTTACGATCCCAGTGAGGTGGTGAGGACTTAATAATTCTAGTAGAGATAGCTAACCCGAGAGTAAGGGACAGTGGAAGGAAAGGATAGCAAGAAGAAGGCTCTCTCCCCACCCTCTGTGCCCTCCGGCAATTGCCATACATGAAGACAGTTGGAAGGGAATAACCTTGCAGATCTTGGAAACCGCCTGACGAAATGTATAGACAGTTAGAAATGGAAAGAAAATTGCATGCAAACCTTCACCTATAGTAGTATATACATACTTTACATATACATTATATAGATATTTTTTTCTGCCTCAGTTAGCTCTATTCAACTGGAAGCAGTGTTCGTTACTACTACATCATTCTATCATTGGTTATTACCTACTCCATCACTATTTCTCTGTGGTATGAGTCTAGACTTTTTTAAATGCATCTATTGAGACACTATCTATTAGTTTATTTGGGAGCTTATTCCACTCACTAATTATATTGTGAGTGAAGAAATGTTTTGTTGTATCCAGGTTTGCTTTCTTACCTATTAATATTAACTTGTTTCCTCTTGTAGAACTCTTTCTGACTATCTTAAATAGTTTATCTCTATCCTCCATTTCTAAAGTGAAAATAGATAGAGTTCTCTTAGTCTCTCATTATATGGTTTATTTCTGAGAGAGGGGATCAATTTAGTTGTTCTTCGCTGCACAGATTCCAGCTTTACAATGTCCTTTATGAGGTAGGGAGGCCAGAACTGCACAGCGTATTCTAGATGCGGTCTCGCTATACTTTTATATAATGGCATAACTATGTCTCTGCTGTGTTATTGAAAATGTCTTCTGATGAAGCCTAATGCTCTGTTTGCTTTGTTAGCTGCTGCCGTACATTGGTTTGAAAATTCTAGGTTTTCATTTATAAGCATTCCTAGGTCTTTTACCTGTGTTACGCTATTAACTTTCTGCCAGTTCATATAATATTCATATTTATTGCTTTTAGAGACTATTTGCAATATCTGGCATTTGTTTACATTAAAGGGCATTTGCCAATTCTCCGACCATTCTGTGATTGTAAATATTATAGAGAACAAGAGCGAGTGAGAGATAGTGCGAGTGATCCTTGCAAGTTCCCAGTCGGCCTTCATTATGTAAATGAACCCTGGCTAATGACTAAACTGTGACTTATCAGAGCTCTCTAATTACTCGTTATAACCACACGCTCCAACCTCGGCCCTAACTCGGTCTCTCCCTATGTCTATATATTAACTGGATGCTGTGCTGATCTGAAGGCTTTATTGTTGTCGTCTCTGTATATATTGTATATATACACTGGATGCTGTTCTGTTTTGAAGACTTTATAATTGTCTGTGTCTCTTGGTGGATGGTGTGCTGGATTGAAGGCTTTGTTATTGTCTGTCTCTCTAGGTGTCTATATGTAAACTAAATATGCTAAATTGATAGCTTATACAGTAAATTCATTTGTCTAGTAGACTAGTCTCGCGTTTGCAATGTGAATGCTAGCACCTGATCAACAAGATCGAACTGTTTTTTGTTTCTAAGTTGATAAGGAAGACAAAGGGCAGAACTGCCTGTAGCGAGTGCTACCCCAGTTGAAAGAGTGACAAGGCCAAAATCAAGGAACGTTTGAGCCAAAATGCCTGGACACACGGAATTTGAAGCAATTTAAGTCATAGGAAGAGGGGAATATGAATTCAGGGAGAGACTTCCTTGGCTCGGCTATTGAATAGAAGAAGGTTTGAAAATATCGTTTCGCTCTTGCATTAGAGAGTTGCACAGAGTAGGGATGGGATTGTGATGCAAGACGGTGCTACGTACTCTAACGTAGAAGAGGTGGTATACACCGAGAGAGCTCTGAGGACTATTGATTATTGTAATAGCGGTAGAATAGCGAGAGAGATGCAACACTGCGGCGAAGAGAGAGAGATTACAAAGAGTCAGTGAGTGGACATGAGTTAATGAGACGAAAGGCTTTCTTTTCTACTTTGTCGAGAAGTACTGTGAGAGAGGATCCTCCCCACACATGCGAACAATATTCAATACATGGACGCACTGTGCCCCTGTACAGAGCAAGAAGCTGTGCAGGGGTAAAGAACCCCCGGAGACAGTTGAGCACACCAAGCTTCTGGGAAGCTGCTTTAGCAAAGGTGGTAATATGGTAAGTGAGATCACGAGAGAAAGAGATTCCTAGAATACTGAGAGATGATGAAGGAATTATTTGTGTGTTGTTGAAGTATAATGGATAGTCCTGTGGGAGTTCTTTGCGGGTAGAAAAATGGAGAAAATGGGTTTGGAAGCATTGAAAGTAACAACATTTTCTCTGCCCAAAATGAAAATGGTTGATAGGTCATATTTTATGTGTTTTATGGCATCTTCGCATGATTTTTTGAGTGCTTGTTTGTTGTGGGGTTCTGATTTTTTTTTTTTTTTTCTATGTGAATGAGGGAGATAAAAGGCATAACTGCCTGCAGCTAGTGCCTCCCCCAGATTTCAAAGAGTGACAGGGCCGAAATCAAGGGACATTCGAGCTAAAATGCCTGGACACACGGAGTTTGAAGCAATTTAAGTAATAGGAAGAGGGAAAGACTGATTTTGGGAGAGAGTTCCAGAGCTCAGCCGTAGAATAGAAGACAGTCTGAGAATAGCATTTCACTCTTGGGTTGGAGAGTTGCACAGAGTAGGGGTGGGATTGTGTTGCAAGGTGGGTACTACGTACACTACGTAGATGAGGTGGTATACACTGGGAAAGCTCCGAGGAACACTGATTATTGTAGTAGCGATAGAATAGCGAGAGAGATGCAACATAGCGGCGAAGAGAGAGAGATTGCAAAGAGCTGGTGAGTGGACGGGAGTTAATGATACGAAAGGCTTTCCATTCTACTTTATTTAGGAATGAGAGAGGATCTTCCCCATACATGTGAACAATACACAATACAAGGACGCACTGTGCCCCTGTACAGAGCAAGAAGCTGCGCGGGGGTAAAGAACCCCTTGAGGCGGTTGAACACACCCAGCTTCTGGGAGGCTGCCTTAGCGAGACTGGTAATATGGTCGTTCCAAGTGGGAGCAGAAGAAAAGGATACACCGAGAACATTGAGGGAAGATGAAGGGTTGATTTTTGTATTATTGAAGAATAAGGGATAGTTCTCTGGAGGTTCCTGATGGTTAGTAAGTTGGATAAATTAAGTTTTGGAAGCATTAAATGCAACAAGGTTTTCTCTACCCCAATTGGAAATAGTAGCTAGATCAGATGATAAGTATTTTATGGCTTCAGTATGTTTACTTTTGAGGGACTGCTGACTGGGGCTTTCTGGAAAACTAATTGAGTGGTGTAAGGTACAGTCGTCTGCAAATGAATGGATGGGACTGGATGTACAGTTGAGAAGATCATTTATGAAAATTAGAAAGAGAATAGGAGATAGGACAGAACCCTGAGGAACACTGGAGTTGATAGGATGAGGAAATGAGAGATGGCCGTCCACAAACGCAGCTATGGAACGGCCGGAAAGGAAATTAGAGACAAAGGCACAGATGGAGGGACAGAAACTGAAGGAGGGCAGTTTGGAAATTAAAGATTTGTGCCAGACTCTATCGAAGCCCTTCGATATGTCTAGTGCAACAGAAAAAGTCTCACCGAAGTCCCGAAAGTTGGATGACCAAGAGTTAGTAAGATATGAAAGAAGATCACCAGTAGAGCGACCCTTAAGGAAGCCATACTGGCGATCTGAGAGCAGATTATGAGAAGAGAAATGCTTAAGAAATTTGGAAGCAAGAATAGTTTCAAAAACTTTAGAGATACAAGAGATGAGAGCAATTGGACGATAGTTGGAGGGTTGAGAGCGGTCACCCTTCTTTGCGACAGGTTGAATGAGAGCAAACTTCCCGCAAGTAGGAAAGACATTAGAGGAGAGACAGAGACAAAAGAGTTTGCCTAGGCAGGGGGTCAGCATGGAAGCACAGTTTTTAAGAACAACAGGAGGAACACCGTCCGGACTGTACGCCTTCTTAGTATTAAGCCCAGAGAGGGTAGAAAGTACATCTTTAGAAGAGATTAGGATATTAGGCATAAGTACGAGAGAGGGGGGTGGAAAGGGAGGAATAGCACCGGAATCATCCAAGGTAGAGTTTCTGGCAAAAGTTTGAGCAAAGAGTTCAGCTTTGTCAAAGGAAGAAGTGATGGTTGTGCCATCAGAGTGGAAAAAGGGAGGGAAAGACGAGGAAGAAAAGTTGTTGGAGAGGTTTTTGGCTAGATGCCAGAAAGCTTGGGAAGAGCTAGAGTTTGATAGTTCAGTGCATTTATTATTGATGAAAGAGTGCTTGGCAAGTCGAAGAACAGATTTGGCTTGATTCCGGGCAGAAACATACGAAGAATGAGATTCTTGAGTTTTAAGGCGTCGGTACCGTTTGAATGCTTCCTCCTTGTTGTGGACAGCAGTAGAACAAGCGTGAGTAAACCAAGATTTTTTTGCATTAGACTGAGAGAAAGAAAATGGAATGTACGCTTTCATGCCCGAGAGGATTACCTCGGTAATGCGTTCAGCACTCTCCGGGGGTCCTCGGCCACGGAAGCAGAAGTCATTGCATGGGAAATCAAAGAAGTACTGCCGGAGAGCCTCCCAGTCAGCAGCCCCAAAGTGCCACAAGCGCCGCCGGCTGGGAGGATCGGATGGCCGTACTGAACAGATAGGACAGGTGACGGAGATAAGTTTATGGTCGGAGGAGCCCAAAGGAGAGAAAAGATTGACAGTATAAGAGGAAGGGTTAGAAGTCAGAAATAAGTCAAGAATGTTGGGCCGATCTCCGAAGCGATCCGGGATACGGGTGGGTTGCTGGACCAGCTGCTCTAGGTCGTTTATGATAGAAAAGACATAGGCTTGTTCACCAGGTTGGTCAGTAGAGTGAGAGGAGAGCCATTGGCGGTGGTGAACGTTGAAATCTCCTAAGATGGAGATTTCAGAGAAGGGAGATATAGATAGAATGTGTTCCACTTTAGAGTTTAGATAGTCGAAGAATTTGGGAAAGTCGGTAGAGTTAGGGGAACGATAGACAGCACAGAGATATTTAGTATGAGAATGACATGATAGTTTGAGCCATAAAGATGAGAATTCAGAGGAGTCGAAATCGTGAACACGAGAGCAAGTGAGTCTGTTGTGCACGTATGCACAACATCCACCTTTGGCTTTGAAACTAGGATAGAGAAAATAGGAGGATACAGAAAAGGGGCTGCTGGAAGTTGTTTCAAATACCTGGGTTTCGGTGAGGAAAAGAAGATCAGGTTTGGAGGAGGAGAGATGGTGTTCGACAGAGTGAAAATTAGAGGAAACGCCGCGAATATTGCAAAAGTTGATAGGAAGAGTGACAGGCCGTGGTCAAGAACATTAAGAGGGGTCGTCAGGGGAAGGTCGGGCATAGTCGTTGAATAGTGTAATTTAGAGTCATCAGCATATGAATGGATAGGACTGAAGGTACAGTTGAGAAGATCATTAATGAATATTAGAAAGAGAATTGGAGATAGGGCAAAACCCTGAGGAACACCGGAGTTGATAGGTTGAGGAAGTGAACAATGGCCGTCCACAACTGCAGCTATGGAATGGCCAGAAAGGAAATTTGAGATAAAGGAACAGATAGAGGGATAGAAACCGAAGGAGGGTAGTTTAGAAAAGAGATTTGTGCCAGACTATCAAAGGCTTTCTATAGGTCTAGCGCAATAGAAAACGTTTCACCGAAGTCCCGGAAGGAGGATGACCAAGAATTAGTAAGATATGAAAGAAGATCCACAGTAGAGCGACCCTTAAGGAATCCATACTGGCGATCTGAGAGTAGATTATAAGATAGATGCTTAAGAAATTTTGAAGTAAGAATAGTTTCAAAAACTTTGGAGATGCAAGAAATTAGAGCAATTGGACGATAGTTGGAGGGTTGAGAGCGGTCACCCTTCTTTGGGACAGGTTGAATGAGAGCAAACTTCCAACAAGAAGGGAAGGAGTTAGAGAAGAGACAGACGGAAGAGTTTGCCTAGGCAGGGAGTCAGTACGGAAGCACAGTTTTTCAGTACAACAGGAGGGACATCATCCGGACCGTACACCTTCTTAGTATTAAGCCCGGAGAGGGTAGAAAGTACATCTTTAGACGAGATTAGGATATTAGGCATGAGTAAGTGAGAGGGGGTTGGAGAGGGAGGAATGGCACCAGAATCATCCAAGGTGGAGTTTCTATCGAAAGATTGGGCGAAGAGTTCAGCTTTGTCAGATGAAGAAGTGACGGTAGTACCGTCAGAGTGGAAAAGGGGAGGGAAAGACGAGGAAGAAAAATTGTTGGAGAGGTTTTTGGCTAGATGCCAGAAAGCTTGGGCAGAGCTAGAGTTGGATAGTTCATTGCATTTATTATTGATGAAAGATTACAGTGATTACAAAAAACATTCCCAACCTCAGCCACTCCAACAGTACAGTAACGTTCAACATGCACTTCACACATTACACATAACAAGGGGAGCCGTTACAATAGGCATTAATCCCGACACTCACTTCTCTCTCTGTCTATTATATAAACTGGATAGGCTACTGTTCTGATTTGATGGCTTTATTATTGTCTGTGTCCTTCGCTGTATATATATAGTATAAACTGGATGCTGTACTGAATTTAATGGTTCATTATTGTCGCTCTCTTTGTCTATATATATAAACGATATGCTGTACCGGTACTTATTTGAAGAATATATTCACACTCTCTCTCTCTCTCTCTCTCTCTCTGTATCTATATATAAACTGGATGTTGTTCTGTCTTAAAGGCTTTGTTATTGTCTGTCCACAGGCACCTGCAGAGTTGAGAATGTGCGATCACCAGTAGAGTGGCCCTTAAGGAAACCATACTGGCGGTCGGAGAGCAGGTTATGAGAAGAGAAATGCTTAAGAAATTTGGAATCAGGAATAAATGTAAAAACCTTAGAGATACAAGAGATGAGAGCAATTGGACGATAGTTGGGGGGTTGAGAGCTGTCACCCTTCTTTGGGATAAGTTGAATGAGAGCAAACTTGCAGCAAGAAGGGAAGACGTTAGAGGAAACACAGAGACGAAAGAGTTTGCCTAGGCAGGGAGTCAGCACGGAAGCACAGTTTTGTAGTGGGATACAGGTGGGTTGCTGGACTAACTGCTCTAGGTCGTTTAAGATAGAAAAGATGTACGTTTGTTCGCCAGGTTGGTCAGTGGATACAGAGGAGAGCCATTGGTGGTGGTGAACATTGAAATCTATTGTGACGTTAACCACTCCGTTAGAACCGCATGGCTTGTTCTACAGTGACTCACTAGGATCGCCAGGGCAGTGGATGGGGCTACAGTTTATGTATTAGAGTGTGCTTTATTTCATATGAAATCTTGTGTCATGGGCAGTCCAGAAAGGCTCTTTGTTTTCACCCATGTCAAGGCTTTATATATTTAATTGTAAAGTATATGTTTTATCATTAACTAGTAATGATGGGATCTGGGAGAGAGAGATAGAGTAGAACAGAGTGAGAGGGAGCACGCAGTGTTTTTGTCCCGCTCGATGACGTCACGGCTGGCTGCCTCGTGGGGGTTGGTGGAGAGAGGTCTTTACCATGCTGCTAGCTCCCTTGCTAGTGGCTAGAGGACTTGTAACCGCTTTTTTTCCCACGCGGCTCGAGCTAGTGCGCGTATATATACAGTTCCTCGCCACTCTCTCCCTCAGATCTGGTTTCTAGAACGCATCTATCTCATCCCTTGCTACCTGTCCCCCGCTCGCACCTGAGAATCTTGTCCTCTGCCTACCTCTCTCTTTTTTCATATCTTTCACCACCTTTTATTAATATCATATCCCCTCTGGTTAACTCTGCAAAATCAGCTTAATGCTGGCCAGTTGTATTGTGCGTTAAGGTCTGATATAACCCATGTATGTTAGTTGTTAAGATAAGTGGATCACGAAGCATTGGTTGGCATTTATATTGTTTAACACCTTACGAGCGGCCTATGCGGTTTATTTATGTGTACCGCCCAGCGGGGTGTTTTTAGCCAAAATAGGGCTGTTTACGTGATCATTTTCATGCCTAAATAAGACCCAGAACGTAAAACAAGTACCTATCCCTGAAAGGGCATAAACAGAGCTTTCGAATGACACCATAACGATCCTTGTATGATGGATAGTTTTCTTGCAATAACCGTGCAACGCGAGTGCAAAAAGCAGGTAATTCGGTACTTTCAGTACATTGAGTATGTAGCGAGTGAGAGAGGGAGGAGGGGGCTGAGATTTGTGTCAGTAGGTTCTCCGCGGTGGTCTGGAGCAGTCATACGCTCGCTAGTCTCCTGCCACCACTTGTCTCTCTCTCTCAGCCACATTACGTGCTGAAATTGCCACTCGAGTTATGTCGAGCGCCGCCACATAGTCCAGCTTTATTTAACTCGACTTAAGTGGTGGGCCGCTTTTTAAGGGTTAAGTACCGCGTCCTATAATTATTAGTGTTCTGCTGGATTAGATAATGCTAGACTAGGAGTCTGATATTATAAGGTATTGTTTCCTATGAGTGCTGGCTTTAGGAAAAAGCTGCACGACATACCTGAGAACTGGAGTTAATTGAGTAAATTCTAGTCTGTGTGCCATTGAGAGTAGAGCATGCACGAATGAGGGCTTTTTGCCTATACCATTCTGCACTGTTCTAAGCTCGTTGTTTGTCTTTGAGGTACGCCAGGAGAACGCTTAATACTTTGGTATTAAGGTTTCTCAAGAGAGCTACCCTTCCCCATAACGTAATATTTGACGCACAGACTTGAGATTTGCACTAGGCTATGCGGCATGCCATGCGCACCAGTATCTCGTATCATTGACCATAGCTAGACTTTATCAGTCACAGTAGACATTAAGTATATTAACCTAATTACTCTTTTTATGCATACCCATTTATGATTACACAAGCATTTCGCAGCCTAGTTTGATGTATGGAGACACAAACGACTTAGGCTCTTTTTGTTGATAGGAATACTGCATTGTCGTGGTGATTATTATTGTTGTAGTGTTTAGGATATTCTTGGCTCCGACGGCATTATATATTCTGCCTTTTTGTGTGCATAGCCTGCACGAGCATTGTTCCGCTGCCTGCCTTTTTGGGTTCCATTTCCGATACGAGCATCTTTATAGCATCTAACATTTAAAGAAGATTCCTTGTTAGTGTTGAAGGACTTTAGTGCACTTTCTTTCATGCAGGAGTGCCTGACATTTATTGATTAAAGTAACGTAAGCTGTAACTTCTCTTACCACCTTACTTTGCATACCATAACCAAGCACCTTCGGTTATAGGTAGTAATAGGCTGTTTTCACATAACATTAAGCCTAGAGTAGACGCACATTTATTGAGAGTTTGATAGCCTATTATTGCATATAGAACTCTGTAGAGTATTTGTGTTCTTTGTTCACTGGGAATATACATCAGAGGTTGGATCTAGCGCTTTCCGTTGTAGCATTTATGCCATTACTAGTCCAATGAATAAGAGCCCTGATATATTTAAACCCCAGTCGTAACACTATTAAGATGGAGATTTCTGCGAAAAGAGAGATGGATAGAATGTGTTCCACTTTAGAAGTTAGATAGTCAAAGAATTTTGAATAGTCAGTAGAATTAGGGGAGAGATAGACAGTGCAGAAATATTTAGTTTGAGAGTGACAAGAAAGCTTTAGCCAGAGAGTTGAAAATTCAGAAGAATCTAAGTTTGGAACACGAGAGAAAACAAGATTGTTGCGTACATAGACGCAACATCCACCTTTGGCTCGAAACTGAGGATAGAGATAGTATGAGGATACAGAGAAGGGTTTGCTGTCAGTAGTCCAAGACAACTGTGTCTCGGTGAGAAAGAGAAAATCAATGTTGGCAAAGGAGAGGTGGTGTTTCATAGAGTGGAAGCTAGAGGAAAGGCCACGAATATTACAACAAAATAATAGTAAGAGTAGAAGGTGGTGGTCAAGAGCATTTTGGCAAGTCGCTTCCAGGGGTCAAACTGATGGGGAAATTTCCGGCCACCCTCCCTGGGGACTCCGACTACTCCGACTATTACACCTTAGTGTAGTATGTAAGGTGTTTGTTGTATAATGTATTGAAAGGAAGAGAAGGTGTTATGGAAAGCTGCCTAGGGCTGTCCTCAATATACTGTATATATATATATATATATATATAAATCAGCACCAGCGCTGGTACAAACATCTTTATTTTGGTAACGTTTCGGTTTAAGCATAAACCATCTTCAGACCTGAACTGAAATGAAATAAAAGCCTATATGAATGGCAGAGTAATTTTCTAATGTAAATATTCTTATTAATAATTAAATTTAACAAATCTAGAATAAAACTTAAAATTAATAGTTATACAAATAATAACCTAATACATATTAGAACTAGTAAAGTGAAAGAATAAAATGAGAGACGAAGAAATATTATGTGAGCAATAAAAGGAGGGGGGGGGGGGGGAAGTTAATAACAAATGTTTTCATATAATTATATAAGAACTAACCTTTACATAATAGAAACAGAGTAGAGGAGTGGAAGAGTCGTGCTCAGCCAGGTTGGGTTTATGTAACTGGGTGAGCAGGGTCTCCGACAGGAGTCGTGTGACTGTGTTTGGGGCAGTGGTGAGAATTGAAAAATCGGAGGGTTTTATGGGGTGATTCAGAGTGGTTTCGAATGGCAGAAAAGGAAGGATTTGAAAGAGGTCGGTTAGTTCTAAATGACCTACCCCGATGCTCCGAGATCCTGGCGGTGAGATGTCTCTTGGACTGACCAATATAAGTCGTATTGCATCGACTACATTTAAAGGATTACACCACCGAGGACTGTAGAGAATCGGGGATTCGGTCTTTAATTTTAAAGAAGTGAGACAAAGTTTGGGGAGATTTGAATACCACTCTCAGTGATATTTGCGGGTAATGTTCATGAATCAATTTAGCGACTTTATTTCGAATTGAATATGATTTGTTGCCTATAAATGGGATAGTGAAATAAACAATGGCTTTCTGAGCTATAAGAATCGGAGTTGACGAGGTTCTTAATTTATTTAGTTGCTTACCAATCAAGGTATTTGAGAAATTTATTGGAAAGCCATTAAGTTTCAGTGTTTTACGTAAGAATTCAAATTCGAGGTGGACGGACATGTAAGACGAACATATATGGTAGGCTCTGGTGACTAAAGTAATAATTAGATTTGTCTTATATTGTATGGGAATGCTAGAATTAAATTTTGTTGTAAGTCCTGTAAAGGTTGGCTTTCTATATATAGAAGTACTAAATGAGCTATTCTGTTTTTCCACTAGAACATCTAAAAATGGCAATTTATTGTCTTCCTCTGTCTCGCAAGTGAATGTCATGTTTTTGTGTCTCGAGTTTAAGTAAGTCTGGGTGTGCACGACTCTTCCACTCCTCTACTCTGTTTCTATTATGTAAAGGTTAGTTCTTATATAATTATATGAAAACATTTGTTATTAACTTCCCCCCCCCCCCCGCCTCCTTTTATTGCTCACATAATATTTCTTCGTCTCTCATTTTATTCTTTCACTTTACTAGTTCTAATATGTATTAGGTTATTATTTGTATAACTATTAATTTTAAGTTTTATTCTAGATTTGTTAAATTTAATTATTAATAAGAATATTTACATTAGAAAATTACTCTGCCATTCATATAGGCTTTTATTTCATTTCAGTTCAGGTCTGAAGATGGTTTATGCTTAAACCGAAACGTTACCAAAATAAAGATGTTTGCACCAGCGCTGGTGTTGATTTTTATCATCCGACTCCGATTCTCGCAACAAGAGAGTATTGCTTCTATAATTACACGACGATATGGAGCGCCAACGTTACAGCAGTTCAGGACCGCTGAGCGTCTTGATCACAGGATTAGGAAAACCACCCTCGACCTGGAGTTCCTCAATACCTGCCAAACACACAATCTTGTTCCTAATTTTCTACAATTCAAGGTCCCTAATCAACAACTGAGATCGTCACGATTGTATAAGAATTGCCAGAAAAGATTCCTTTCTAATGAAATTAAGTCAAAATCCAAAAAACTTAAACTCCACAAAACTAAGCTCAGCTCAACACTTTCAACCTTGAAACGATCACTGTCCTTCTTTGATTTCACTCATCTTACAGGTATTATCGAGCGAACTAATGTTAACACTCTAGATAGGGTTAAATATATGCAAAATAAGAAACTTCTTAAGTTAGGTTATGTAAACCCTAACGGCGTATCTACTGACAAAGTTCTATTTAATTTTTCCTCAAGAAAACTCACTAAAGATGAAAAATCCCTATTATCCAAAGGTCTAAAATTCGCCATGCCCTCTAATAAGCCAAAATTCCTGCCTCATTTTCTGTCTTTTGAAATGCTTTTTAAGAAATTGTTAACTCACGAGTTTTACCCCCATGCCAATAAATCCTTTGATTTTTTAAAGAACTCTCTGAAGCACATTGCACTTTCGAATTATTATTCCCATAATTCTTTCGTACATTCCCTATCTGACGGCGAACGAAATGCTTTGAAATCCCTTGCTGCCGATCGATCAATTGTCATAGTTAGGCCAGATAAAGGAAATGGTGTAGTCTTGCTAAATAAATCTGACTAAATAAATAAGATGTTAGATATCCTTAATGACCCATCAAAATTCTCAAAAGTTACAGGGGACCTATTCCCATTACTATTAAATAAGGAAGATAAGATAAATAATTTCCTAAGAAAACTGAAATCCCTTAACGTAATAGATGATGATTTGTATTCTTATCTCTTCGTATCTGGTTCCCAACCTGGCCTTCTATATGGCCTTCCGAAAGTCCATAAACAAGACTGTCCACTTCGCCCAATTCTATCAGCAATGAACACATGTAATTATAATTTGGCCAAATATTTTGTACCAATATTAACTGACTTAACTTCTAATGAATTCACTGTTAAAGACTCTTTCTCATTCGCAAGAAACATTTGTAACTTAACTTATGAAAATTGTACTATGGCCTCGTTTGACATAAAATCCTTGTTCACGAATATCCCCCTCGATGAAACTATCGACATTGCACCAATGAATTATTCACTGAAAATAATAACATAGTTAATGGCTTAGATAAAATCGCAATTTCATAAAATGCTTTCCCTTGCTGTTAAGGATTCCATATTTCTATTCAATGATAACATATACAAACAAAACGACGGTTTATCTATGGGAAATCCACTCGCTCCAACCCTCTCGAACGCATTCTTAGTGTTTCATGAATCAAAATGGCTCTGTGAATGTCCAGATAGCTTCAAGCCTCTTGTCTATAACCGTTATGTCGACGACACATTTGTCGTTTTTAGTTCACCCGACCACGTTCCCCTGTTCTTGAATTACTTAAACTCGAGACACAAAAACATGACTTTCACTTGTGAGACAGAGGAAGACAATAAATTGCCATTTTTAGATGTTCTAGTGGAAAAACAGAATAGCTCATTTAGTACTTCTATATATAGAAAGCCAACCTTTACAGGACTTACAACAAAATTTAATTCTAGCATTCCCATACAATATAAGAAAAATCTAATTATTACTTTAGTCACCAGAGCCTACCATATATGTTCGTCTTACATGTCCGTCCACCTCGAATTTGAATTCTTACGTAAAACACTGAAACTTAACCCTCTCACCACGGAAGGGCTCTTGAACGCCCATAAAAAAACATATAACAGGTACCCGGAAGGGCTCTTGAACGCCCAGTGGTTGAAAGCCTGTGAGCTTCTTGTGCGAGGCGTCGGTCCGACGCATGTAAACAACAGCCGGCTATACTGACGCCCCGCATCTCCGGCCACAAGAAGGAGAGCGTCGCTTGTTCGTGTGTGCCTGCATGTTGTTGTTAAGTATCGAAAAGTAGTGTAAAGTGGCTGTTTTTGCCATAAAGTTATCTCCAATGAAATCATCATTACAAATCAACCAGTTGACTTAGAGAGCTCTACTTAATGCCATTATACAGGTAAATAACACAGCTACGCTTGGGGATGCGTGGGAATGCAGGAAGCAGTCAGATTAACAAATATACGGCAGCCTAGCCTAGACGTTTTTCGGCCAAAACACCCGGGTTTCGGGGAATATATATATAATACATAGCCGGGGCTGGAGGGTGGCTTTCCAATAAATTTCACAAATACCTTGATTGGTAAGCAACTAAATAAATTAAGAACCTCCTCAACTCCGATCCTTATAGCTCAGAAATCCATTGTTTATTTCACTATCCCATTTCTAGGCAACAAATCATATTCAATTCGAAATAAAGTCGCTAAATTGATTCGTGAACACTACCCGCAAATATCACTGAGAGTGGTATTCAAATCTCCCCAAACTTTGTCTCACTTCTTTAAAATTAAAGACCGAATCCCCGATTCTCTACAGTCCTCGGTGGTGTAATCCTTTAAATGTAGTCGATGCAATACGACTTATATTGGTCAGTCCAAGAGACATCTCACCGCCAGGATCTCGGAGCATCGGGGTAGGTTATTTAGAACTAACCGACCTCTTTCAAATCCTTTATTTTCTGCCATTCGAAACCACTCTGAATCATCTGATCACCCCATAAAACCCTCCGATTTTTTCAATTCTCACCAATGCCCCAAACACAGTCACACGACTCCTGTCGGAGACCCTGCTCACCCAGTTACATAAACCCAGCCTGGGTGTGCACGACTATTCCACTCCTCTACTCTGTTTCTAATATGTAAAGGTTAGTTCTTATATATATGAAAACATTTGTTATTAACTTCGCCCCCCCCCCCCCTCCTTTTATTGCTCACATAATATTTCTTCGTCTCTCATTTTATTCTTTCACTTTACTAGTTCTAATATGTTTTATTATGTTCCTTCCAACAACCAACTATACTCCTAAAATCGATTAATGAAATTTACAAACACATGTGGCAGTCCGTGGATTCGAATCCAGGATGCTCACACCGAAAATCAACACCTTATGCATCGCACCACGTAGGCAGTTATTAGTTATTGTATTAGGTTATTATTTTTACAACTATTAATTTTAAGTTTTATTCTAGATTTGTTAAATTTAGTTATTGATAAGAATATTTACATTAGAAAATTACTCTGCCATTCATATAGGCTTTTATTTCATTTCAGTTCAGGTCTGAAGATGGTTTATGCTTAAACCGAAACGTTACCAAAATAAAGATGTTTGTACCAGCGCTGGTGTTGATTTTTATCATCTGACTCCGATTCCCGCAACAAGGGAGTATTGCTTCTATATATATATATATATAAATATATATATACTGTATATACTGTGTATATATATATATATATATATATATATATATATATATATATATATATATATATATATATATATATATATATATATTCATGTATATATATATATATATATATATATATATATATATATATATATATATATACTGTATATATATTTGTTTTTCTATGTGAATGAGGGAGACAAAAGGCAGAACTGACTGCAGCGAGTGCGTCCCCCAGAGTTCAAAGAGTGAAAGAGCCAAAATCAAGGGACGTTCGAGCTAAAATGGCTGGACACACAGTGTTTGAAGCAATTTAAGTCATAGGAAGAGTGAAAGACTGATTCTGGGAGAGAGTTCCAGAGCTCAGCAGTTGAATAGAAGAAAGTCTGCGAATAACGTTTCACTCTAGGGTTGGAGAGTTGCACTGAGTAGGGGTGGGATTCTGTTGCAAGGCGGATACTACGTACCCTACGTAGAGGAGGTGGTATACACTTGGAAAGCTCCGAGGAACACTGATTATTGTAGTAGCGATAGAATAGCGAGAGAAATGCAACATTGCGGCGAAGAGAGAGAGAGATTGCCAAGAGTTGGTGAGTGGACGGGAGTTAATGATACGAAAGGCTTTCCTTTCTACTTTGTCAAGGAGTGTGGTGTGAGAGGATCCTCCCCACACATGTCAACAATACTCGATACATGGACGCACTGTGCCCCTGTACAGAGCAAGAAGCTGCGCAGGGGTAAAGAACCCCTTGTGGCGGTTGACCACACCAAGCTTCTGGGAGGCTGCCTTAGCAAGACTGGTAACATGGTCCCTCCAAGTGAGAGCGGAAGAAATTAGGAAATTAGAAAAACAGACACCAAGAACATTGAGAGAGGATGAAGGGTTGATTTTTGTATTGTTGAAGAATAAGGGATAGTCCTCTGGAGGTTCCTGACGGGTAGTAAGATGGATAAATTGAGTCTTGGAAGCATTAAATGCAACAAGGTTTTCTCTACCCCAATTGGAAATAGTAGCTAGATCAGAAGATAAGTATTTTATGGCTTCATTACGTTTGCTTTTGAGGGACTGCTGCCTGGGGCATTCTGGAAAACTAATTGAGTGGTGTAAGATAGAGTCGTCTGCATATGAATGGATGGGACTGGATGTACTGTATAGTTGAGAAGATCATTTATGAAAATTGGAATGAGAATAGAAGATAGAACCCTGAGGAACACCGGAGTTGATAGGCTGAGGAAATTAGCGATGGCCGTTCACAACCGCAGCTATGGTATGGCCGAAAAGAATATTAGAGACAAATGCACAGATGGAGGGACAGAAACCGAAGGAGGGCAGATTGGAAATTAAAGATTTGTGCCAAACTCTATTGAAGGCCTTCGATATGTCTAGTGCAACAGAAAAAGTCTCACTGAAGTCCCGAAAGTTGGATGACCAAGAGTTAGTAAGATATGAAAGAAGATCACAAGTAGAGCGACCCTTAAGGAAGCCATACTGGCATTCTGAGAGCAGATTATGAGAAGAGAAATGCTTAAGAAATTTGGAAGCAAGAATAGTTTCAAAAACTTTTAGAGATACAAGAGATGAGAGCAATTGGACGATAGTTGGAGGGTTGAGAGCGGTCACCCTTCTTTGGGACAGGTTGAATGAGAGCAAACTTCCAGCAAGAAGGGAAAACGTTAGAGGAGAGACAGAGACGAAAGAGTTTGCCTAGGCAGGGGGTCAGCACGGAAGCAAAGTTCTTGAGTACAACAGGAGGAACACCGTCCGGACCGTACGCCTTCTTAGTATTAAGCCCAGGGAGGGTAGAAAGTACATCTTTAGAAGATATTAGGATATTAGGCATAACTAGGAAAGAAGGGGGTGGAGAGGGAGGAATAGCACTGGAATCATCCAAGATAGAGTTTCTAGCAAAATTTTAAGCGAAGAGTTCAGCTTTGTCAGAGGAAGAAGTACAAAGGAGTACAAAGGAGTACAAAGGAAATCAAGCAACAACAGATCTAGTGACCCTTCTAGGCTGCTTGTCCTCCAAAACACTGAGGATCAAGTGTCCAAACAGTGGTTTAGAGTGGGTAAGGGAACATTGGAAAGGGAACTACTGCCCTGCCACTAACGTGGCAGGACTAGGAAGTTAGTAGGGGACATATGGGTTAGTAACTGAGGGGAGGATAAAGTTATTCATTTACAAACGCAGTCAGTCGCGGGTTTGATGCGAGATATTGTCTAGGCGGAATTTAAATGAATCAACGGTGCTGCAGTCTATAACGTCTCGGGGAAGCCCATTCCACAAGTTGACAACTCGATTGAAGAAGAAATTCTTAGATTCGTGTGAGTTAAAAGATTTACCAATAATTTTGCAACCGTTTCCCCGCGTGTAATTAGATTGGTCGATAGTGAAGTACTTACTACAGTTCATATTGTCGATGCCTTTGATGATTTTGAACACTTGAATTAAGTCACCTCTTAATCTGCGCTGGGTTAAAGGAAATAGATTTAATTCTCTAAGACGCTCTTCGTATGGTTTGTTCTTTAGGCTAGGTATCATTTTGGTAACTCTACGTTGAACTCGTTCTAGCTTGTTTATGTCTTTTTGATAATAAGGGCACCAGTATTGAACGCAGTATTCCAGAAGAGGGCGGACTAAGGAATTGTAAAGGGTTAGGATTACGTCTTTGGATTTATGCTCAAATGATCTGCCTATAAACCCAATTATTTTGTTTGCCTTCTTAACAACTTCTGAACATTGTTGACTCGGTTTTAGGTTACTCGATATTGTTACTCCCAGATCGGTTTCTCGGTTTACATTCTTAAGCTGAGTGCCATTCATCGAATAGTTTGTGTTCTCATTTAGGCTTCCCCGAGACGTTATAGACTGCAGCACCGTTGATTCATTTAAATTCCGGGTTCAAATCCCGATATGTCAATGGGAAGATATTATTGGGATTGAATTTGTGCTGTACCTAGTATCAGTGCATTACCACAAAGCCCACCGAAATGCCAAAAAAATACCCTCATTGTTCCCTGATTAAATAACACTGTATGAATATTCCCATATTCAAAATATGTTACAGGGGGACAATGCCTAGTGAGTTCACTGCTCAATAGGTGGCGTTCAGAGAGTGAGGGTCTGAGTCTGGAGGGTGAGACGGTGAAGCACTTGAGCGAAGCAACCAGCCGCTTCAGAGATGGAGCTGCTTCGAGCCATGATGGATGCTTCGCATGTCTCACTCCCCAGACTGGAATAAGACCTCACGGGCTTCACCGTGTTGAGCGGTGGAATGTACAGGCTCTCAGCCTATGCCCGAGAGGGAGTAGTTGGAATATAGGAAAAAAAAAAAAAAAAAAAACAAAAAAAAAAAAAGGTATCCGATATGTAGTACTTTACATTTATCCGCATTGAAACTCATTTGCCAAATTTGGGCCCAATGTGACAATTTATCTAGATTGTGTTGCATATCGTCAACTTGATCTTTTGAGAGTACGCTATTTGCAATTTTTGTATCGTCAGCAAATTTTGAGATTGTACAGGTGAGACCCTCATCTATGTCGTTGATGTAAATTAGAAAGAGAATTGGTCCTAGTACCGATCCCTGGGGTACCCCGCTACTTACATTGGTCCATTTAGATGCCTTACCGTTTATGACTACTGTTTGCTTTCTGTCGCTGAGCCAATTTTCTATCCATTTTAAACACACCGTCTTGTATTCCATGCGCTTTTAATTTTAGCAGTAAACGTTTGTGGGGGAACATTGTCAAAGGCCTTTTGAAAATCAAGGTATATAATATCTACAGCTTTACTCTCATCGTAGAGGTTGAGGATATCGTGGAAGAAGTATAAGAGGTTTGTTAAACAGGAACGTTTTTTACGAAAGCCGTGTTGAGTATCTTTAAGTATGTTATTTTCCTCTAAGTGATTTACGAGTCTGTCTCTTATGACCGTTTCTAGCATTTTACATACAACTGAGGTTAAGCTAATTGGACGATAGTTACTAGGTAGGGATTTGCTGCCTTTTTTGAATATCGGTGTTACGTTGGCTATCTTCCACTGATCAGGCATAGTTCCAGACTGCAAGGATTTATTGAATAGTAATGTCAGTGGTTTGGAGAGCTCATCCTTAGCTTCCTTTAGAACTCTAGGCGAGATTGTATCAGGTCCAGGCGTTTTATTTACCTTGAGTTTATCTAAACAATTCAATACTTCTCTCTCTGTAACGGTGATATTGCTTAGAACATCTGAATTATCAATCTGAATCGGCGATGGTGTAGGGATATCACTGAGGTCTTCTGTTGTAAAAACTGATGCAAAGAAGGTATTGAGGGCATTACTCATTTGTACTTCGTCTTTGGTGTATTCTCCATTTTCATCGACTAACGGTCCAACAGTTGAAGTAACTACTTTTTTCTTTCTGATATAACTATAGAATTCTTTCGGGTTTGTTTTACTTTGATTCGCAATATGTAACTCTAGGGTCTTTTTACTTTGCTTAATTAACTTTTTGGCTTTGCGTCGTAGCTCTACAAATTTCACCCGTTCTTCGTCATTTTGTGAGGATTTTAATCTATCATTAGCAAATTTTTTAGCAAGCAGGCAGTTTGAAATATCTTTATTCAACCATTTAGGCTTATTATTATGGCCTGGACGCCGTATTTTCGATGGTATGCAGTCTTGCACTGCTTTTAGGTAAGTGGTTTCGAATAACTTCCAAGATGTATTTATGTTGTTATTGTTAATTAAAAAGCTCCAGTCAGTTTCTTTAAACATAGCTCTAAGTTTATGAAAGTTTGCTTTCTTGAAATTAGGGACTTTTTCGATGCTACTATTTGGTTCGTTACTAGTAAAGTTTAAAGTGAAAGTTATCGTACGATGGTCGCTGTTACTGAATTCATCACCAACATTCAAATTCTCTATTAATTCTTCTTTTGTTGCAAGTACAATGTCAAGAACGTTATTACCACGGGTCGGTGTTCGAACAAATTGATAAAGCGAACTCTCTTGCAAGTTCGTATACAAGTCATGTCCGGAGTGTGAAGTAAGAGTATCGCCCCACTTGGTCACAGGTAAATTAAAGTCGCCAAAAAATACGGTATCTTGTGAGTTACTTACATCTGCAATTTGTTCATAAATTTCTCGGTCAGTTTGCACTGATTGAGCTGGAGGTCTGTATATTAATGCAAGTATTATTTTTGTCAGGCTATGGAGATCGTCAACTCTTTTAAGTATCTGGGCAGTGTGTTGAGTAAAGATGGGACTATGGATGAAGAGGTGCGGGAGAGGGTACAACATGGGAAGAGGGTTGTAGGAACGCTAAAAGCAGTAACAAGAAATAGGGTGGTCAGTATGGAAGTGAAGAAGTCCTTGCATGACAGTGTGGTAATCCCGACACTGACTTACGGAAGCGAAGCATGGACGTACTAGGACCAATCTAGGGATCGGTACTAGGACCAATTCTCTTTCTAATTTACATCAACGACATAGATGAGGCTCTCACCTGCACAATCTCAAAATTTGCTGACGATACAAAAATTGCAAATAGCGTACTCTCAAAAGAACAAGTTGACGATATGCAACACAATCTAGATAAATTGTCATGTTGGGCCCAAATTTGGCAAATGAGTTTCAATGCGGATAAATGTAAAGTACTACATGTCGGATACCTAAATGAGAAAGCAAACTATTCGATGAATGGCACTCAGCTTAAGAATGTAAACAGAGAAACTGATCTGGGAGTAACATATCGAGTAACCTAAAACCGAGTCAACAATGTTCAGAAGTTGTTAAGAAGGCAAACAAAATAATTGGCTTTATAGGCAGGTCATTTGAGCATAAATCCAAAGAAGTTATCCTAACCCTTTACAATTCCTTAGTCCGCCCTCTTCTGGAATACTGCGTTCAATCCTGGTGCCCTTATTACCAAAAAGATATAAACAAGCTAGAACGAGTTCAACGTAGAGTTACCAAAATGATACCTAGCCTAAAGAACACAACCATACGAAGAGCGTCTTAGAGAATTAAATCTATTTCCTTTAACCCAGCGCAGATTAAGAGGCGACTTAATTCAAGTGTTCAAAATCATCAAAGGCATCGACAATATGAACTGTAGTAAGTACTTCACTATCGACCAATCTAATTACACGCGGGGAAACGGTTGCAAAATTATTGGTAAATCTTTTAACTCGCACGAATCTAAGAATTTCTTCTTCAATCGAGTTGTCAACTTGTGGAATGGGCTTCCCCGAGACGTTATAGACTGCAGCACCGTTGATTCATTTAAATTCCGCCTAGACAAATATCTCGCATCAAACCCGAGACTGACTGCGTTTGTAAATGAATAACTTTATCCTCCCCTCAGTTACTAACCCATATGTTCCCTACTAACTTCCTAGTCCTGCCACGTTAGTGGCAGGGCAGTAGTTCCCTTTCCAATGTTCCCTTACCCACTCTAAACCACTGTTTGGACACTTGATCCTCAGTGTTTTGGAGGACAAGCAACCTAGAAGGGTCACTAGATCTGTTGTTGCTTGATTTCCTTTGTACTCCTTTGTACTCCTTTGTACTCCTTTGTACGTTGGTTGAGAGACTCAGACCAAGAGTGAGAGCAGTGGAAATGAATTACTTAAGGAGTGCGTGCGGAGTTACATGGAGGGATAGACAGACTAATGAGGAAGTAAGAAGGAGGTGTGGTGTGGAGGTAGATGTGCTGGAAAGTGTGAAAAGGAACAACTTGAGATGGTTCGGCCATATGGAACGTATGGAAAGCGAGAGAATGACTAAGAGGGTGTACGAGAGCGAGGTGGAGGGACAGAGGGGGAGAGGTAGACCGAATATGAGGTGGAAGGATGGAGTGAGGAAGTACATGAACGAAGGCGGTGCTGGTTGGGGGGAGGGGCGTCGACTGACTGGGGACAGAGGTGCATGGGGGCGGTTCGTTCGTGGCCACCCCTTCGGGGATCACGGCGTCAGGCAATGGATTGATAGATAGATTATTTTTGTACCTTTATTATTCTTTATTAGCACAAAAGATGTGTCGACGTTCACAATTTGAGGTTTTGACAAGAGGGACGGGTTAAGACTTTCTTTGATATAAAGTAAAACGCCACCTCCATTTTTATTTATTCGGCTTTTCTCAAACATTACATAACCGGGAAGTGAATACTCTGCTAAAAAGTCTCTATCTACTGTATTGAGCCAAGATTCTGTTATACCAATCACATCATAATTTTCAGTAAACACTAGTTCCTCTAAATCTGAAAATTTATTGCGTATGCTACGAGCAACCTTTAAGTTGCGGTTTTAGAACTCACAGAACGTTCTTTAATCAAATTTTTGGTTCTGATCGGATCTACATTTACATTCATGGCTGACATCGGTCCTCGGTCGTTATCCCTGGCGGTTTTGAATTTGGGTCGTGTTGGTGGAGCTTTATCCAAATTCGCGGTTCTTGACAGATTACCATTTAATTCCTTCGCAGGTTGCCGCCCTCGCTGTCTTTGGTCCTCCTTCCTGGTTGTCCTGTGCTGAGTCGATTTCTTCTCCGAAAATCCTTCACCGCATCGTTGAGAAGACGCCCAAAACGTGCTGCTCCCACCTGGTTCAGATGAACTCCATCGTCCGAAAACAAATAGTCATCGTATTAGAAATTGTCCCAGGTGTCGACGAATCCCACGTTTTCCTTCCTGCAGAGGTTTGCTAGTGGTTGTGCCATCAGAGTGGAAAAGGGGAAGGAAAGACTATAAAGAAAAGTTGTTGGAGAGGTTTTTGGCTAGATGCCAGAAAGCTTGGGAAGAGCTAGAGTTGGATAGTTCAGTGCATTAATTATTGATGAAAAGAGTGCTTGGCAAGGCTTGATTCCTGGTAGAAACAGGAAGAATGAGATTCTTGAGTCTTAAGGCATTGGTACCGTTTGTATATAATTATATATATATATATATATATATATATATATATATATATATATATATATATACAGTATATATCCACAACAACGAGGAAGCATTCAAATGGTACCGATGCTTTAAAACTCAAGAATCTCATTCTTCCTATATTTCTGCCCGGAATCAAGCCAAATCTGTTCTTCGACTTGCCAAGCACTCTTTAACACTTAAAGAGCGGGGCCCGACTTAAGTCCGTATCTAAAAAGCAGCAAGTTAGAGCATTATTAACCCTTTCAGACTCATATGACGCAGAGGTTGCCAGATTAGCAATAAGAAATAGAGTTCTCTCACTCTTATAATTACCTCTCCAAAATTAGTTTTCTGCCCACAGCTAACTCAAAGACAACTGCAGAGGTTGAAGTAACTAAACTAACGGTTTCTAAATACCTCTGATGGTAACAAAGGTTTTAAAGTATCCCTAATAGGCTCAAAATTGCGTCATATGTCGAAGAAGGTTAAGGCTTTTAAAGGGTTAGAATCGAGTGCAAATGGCCGGGAGCGCAGCAGGCCACATGGCCGACACCCAGGGCTTACCGCCGTCCACTGACTCATGCTCCCTCTGTTCTCGAGAGGCCGGCAGTGTAGCCAGTTGTTGTTGTTGTTGTTGTTGTTCCCCAGGCTGCCTGGCCGAACAGCCCCAAGGTCCCGAGCAAGGCCAAGGCCATAGAGCGCCCCCACAAACCCTCCCTGCTTACCACTAACAAAGCCCGGGTGACCGAAGCCACTCTAAGGCAGGGAGCTGAGAAGGGCGCGGAAACGCCCGGGAAACCAAAGCCCCACCCAAGGCCCTGTGCCCCTCAGCAATTATGAAGGGAAAGTTGAGGGACAAGGGATAAATGTGATGCTTTGGCTCCCAATCTGCCAACTTTTAGGTTGGCAGTAGGGAGGTCGATCCACGGAAAAGACGCCATCACTTGAGATCTAGAAGATATATAAGTAAAAGGAACAGTCAGAGTAAGCTATGGGTATGGAAGAGATCGCTCAGCTCTCACTCTGATAGACCAGCCCATCACCACATGTAGCCAGTAGTGAGTGTAGCTGGAAAAAATATGCCGCTATACGCTAAACTCCCATGTTGGTGGTACCACTGCATGAAATCGACGAGTGCTACATAGCTCGTTCTGGTCTCATTTTGAAGCTTGTAGCGCCTAGTATTTTGCTGAATACATTTCTTTTCATGCAGATACTTGATTGATCATTCAGGAGGGCCTGAATATGCCCAAAATAGCCCAAAACCCCCCCACTAGACGAGGGTTAAGCCTAGAAATGTACAAACACATAACAAAACATACCCTATTCACTGGACCGTCCTTTACCCACAGAGATATCAAAGCAACTAACAAACACCAACATTGAATCAATATGATACGCTAATAGGTGAAAAGTTTGTTAGTTGCTCTGATAATAATCTCCGTGGGTAAAGAACGGTCCAGTGAATAGGGTATGTTTTTCTTATGTGTTTGTACATTTCTAGGCTTAATTTTAGTTATATTTTAGGTTTCGTGTTTATGTGACTTTAGATGTCACTATTGATTTTCTGTTAACTTTTCAAAAATAACAGATTAATATTTGTCAGATAAATTCAAATTCAGTGTGTAAACGTCTGTATGTTTGCCTGTACTCTTTAATAGGCTTATTTGTTGAGATAGTTCTTTCTTGGTGAATTCCTCTACTATTTGTTTTGTCAAACGATTATTTTAGACACTAGATATTTTCTCAAGTATTTGTTTTACGTACCGGGACCGGTTTCTGCTTAATTTTTATAAAGAGAGTTATTTTAAACGATTTTCTAGCTTCATTGTTAAGATCCACGTTTTTTATGTTTTTTCTTATAGTTGTCTGCTCTGTTTTTTAGGATCATAATTTATACCTGAAGATGGCTGCTTGATGATAGCCGAAATTCGTATAATAAAAATGGCCTTGTTTGGTTTGGAGTACTGTCCCTATTATTTCTGCTGTGGTGGAAATTGCGGTGTCCCAGATCACCCACGGATGTTTTACTCACTATATATATATATATATATATATATATATATATATATATATATATATATATATATATATATATATATATATATATATATATATATATATACCGGTACATATATATATATATATATATATATATATATATATATATATATATATATATATATATATATATATACCGTGTTGAGTTACAGTGGATCAAATAGCTGGCTTATTTTTGTATGTGTGATTGGTTGATTGAAATGCGATGATACTTTTTGTTTCCATTGCCGTATTAATATAGACACGCCACGTGAAATGCAGCACTTTATTACCAAATATGTTGTCTTGCTTTGAAGTGGTGAGATCAAACAACAGCTTGATTGTTTGACAGACATGGGGTATTTGATTTGATTTCGAGAAACAATTAGATATAATGAATAGGAACTCTATATGAGGAGGAACACTTTATTGACATCTCCCTTGCATCTACAGCCTATATCACAAGAACGTTCCTTCTACAACTTTTTTTCCAGCATGTTTCGCATGGTATTTACAAAATTTTATATGGCAAATATTCCCCTACCTAAATTAATCTATCATCAACATAATCTATTTTTCTTACAGCTGACGTTAAATTTTATCTCTTATCAGCTGATTTATGCATAAATGAGGAAACACTATGACACTCTTATGTGTCCCTATCATATTTAGGCCAGGTTTTCACAATTGACAACGTATTTCACTACTATACCTTCCTAACAGCTGATTATTGGTAACAACGGAAGGAAGTTTTCGTGTGATAGGGCAGAGTAGCCAATTCAGCCGTGTTGCTCCAATTTGAACGCGATGTCGATTAACAAACGCACATAGCAAATAGGGACCGTAGTTAACTAAGTATAAACAGTGTCAACATATATTTTAGCTATCTCACATTTTGACACGAATTTTAATAGTATAACTCGACTAATTTTTGTGTTTGGGTAGTTTATTTTTATGGATCTTGCGTACTAAGTGGAACACTACGTACACATTGGCTTACCTACCCTTCCCTCTTTTGTTAGGCAAATGTAAACAAGAACAAATGTATCTCTTTATATCAGATGGTGCTTTTGTATACTTCTTATAATTGTCACCAGACTATTTTATTCATGCACAGGAAGGAATATGTAAATCAGGTTGTCAAACGTTATCCCGATTTACCTTTTGATCATGAGAGGTCATTCCTAATCTGAATAAAATCGTCCGACGAGTAGTTAAAATAAATCTAAATTGGAATCATCTTATGGTCTTCATAACCACTACTTTCTTGTGGAATTTATCGTTATTTTCAAATATATTGAGCGATTATGTCGATCTGTTTTGCTGTCCTCATAACATCACAATGTACAGTCGTGATCAGGAATACTTGAACACCTTCTAAAAATATATACAATACTGTGAGTATAAACTAGTAAATCAAAGTAATTTATTTCGCAGTTTCTCAAAATAGTTCCCCAGTGTATCTAAAGAGCCACGCCAAACATTGTCCAGACAATCTTGACCACGTCTGTACAGTCACTTATACAAATTCGTGGACCCCTATGATTTTGTTGTATGCAATTATTACTATTTGGATTGTTTGTTTTTTATGGAACTTGCTTACCAACAAATAGTATATATATAGTTTTGTAGTTGATGTATAGCAACTTATGTACAGTAGCCCAACTAAGTTTTGCGACAAAATTAGGTACGTGGCACCTGTCTAGTTTGCACTCCCGTCCCCAGCCCATGTGGTCCTGTCTAGCAGAGACCCGTGGTGTCTAGGCAGCCCCCACCACCTACACTACCACAGCCAGGGCACACAGTACTCGCACACGTTGGGCGCTACATATGACAATATTGCTATCATTATTTTTTTTTTTTTGTATCATATTAGAAGTCTCAGTCTCAGTCTCTCTCTCTCTCTCTCTCTCTCTCTCTCTCTCTCTGAGGTTAATATCAATCGATTTTCACGCTACACTATTTGTAGATTAACACACACACACACACACACACAGAAACGGAAGGCAAAGTTCAGTGTTATAAAACCACATTCTACCCTGGTTTCCCTGATAAAACAATGAGGCGTAAATAATTGTGTTCTTTTATCTAATTAACACTCTTTAAATAATACAGGTATGTTTTAATCTGCATCATCTTGCAGTGCTGGGTTATACGAGTTGTTCTATTTGCAACATCTGCTTCAGGTAATATTATTAATGATAAGAAAGTGTATTAATATACAGCTAAAGTTCTTACTGTTTCTATTAGATACTATTAGAATATAGAACATTATCGTTACCGTATCATGATTTTAGAATCTAACTTCGATGAAATTCTGTTTACTATGGAAATATATGGGAGTATAACTAAACATTATTTAGTTTACCGGGTATATAATTTAAGTTCTAATTTACAGAATCACACACACACACACACACACAGTGGTCCGTAGCATATTGGTTAGCTCACTTGGTTCACAGCCAAAAGGACACGGGTTCCATTCACAGGCGGGAAAGAAACATTTTGGCAATTCTTCTTACACAATGCGCCTCTCTAGACCTAGCAGTATAAATAGGCCTCTGGAATAAGAGGCCACTTACGACGTCTTGTTTAGTGTTGGTGGTCTATTACTAGCTGGACGGGTACCGTACAGGTCAACCAAACACTCAAAATTCAGATATCGGCAATTGGCTGATTACAGATTACATGCATATCTACAGCCACTCCAACCATGCATTAACACTTCACGCAATATATTCCCAGGTCGAACTTTTTTCGGTAAAAAAAAAAAAAAAAAAAAAAAAAAACGTGAAGCTGTAATTATTGGAAACTGAGGTGATCAGAAAATCCTCAATACTCTCTTACCACATCACACCTAGTCATCCATTCAACAAGGTTGCTGAACGCTGTAGTATGGTTGGGATGAGCGGGAGTGGGGTGTCGGAACGTTTACCAGTGGCAAAAATGGTGGGAAGAAGGACAAATGACAGACCAATATAGAAGTGGAGCTAAGCGGAAAACCACGTCATAACAGGACCAAGAAATTAAACAGTATAGTAGGCTATATGGATAACCATCCATTAAACAGCATAGTAGGCTATATGGATAACCATCCATTAAACAGTATAGTAGGTTATATGGATAACCATCCATTAAACAGTATAGTAGGTTATATGGATAACCATCCATTAAACAGTATAGTAGGCTATATGGATAACCATCCATTAAACAGTATAGTAGGTTATATGGATAACCATCCATTAAACAGTATAGTAGGCTATATGGATAACCATCCATTAAACAGTATAGTAGGCTATATGGATAACCATCCATTAAACAGTATAGTAGGCTATATGGATAACCATCCATTAAACAGTATAGTAGGCTATATGGATAACCATCCATTCTCCAACGCCGAGGTAGCTAAGCAACATTTGCAATTTCAAACTTATACAGAAACTATGCGCAAGAGATTAAAGGAGATGGGATATAAACATAGATCACCAGCTGTCAACCAAAGCTAACCAAGAGGCACAAACAAACCAGGCTTGATTTCGCTCGTCTATTTGTTGACCAGGGCATTAGGGGGGACTATTGGGCACGAGTTGTTATGATACGGTCAGAGAGGCTCCATAATAGTACCAGGACGATTAAAATTGTATCACTTAGCCGAGTTGGCGGGGGTTCTTCATATAAGAATAAAGGTTGTTGTTGTTGTTGTTGCTGTTCCTCAGGCTGTCTGGCCGAGCAGCCCCAAGGTCCCGAGCAAGGCCAAGGCCATAACCGAGCGCCCCCACAGAACCCTCCCAGCTTACCACTAATAATGCCCAGGTGACCGAAGCCACTCAAAGGCGGGGAGCTGAGGAGTACAAAGGAAATCAAGCAACAACAGATCTAGTGACCCTTCTAGGTTGCTTGTCCTCCAAAACACTGAGGATCAAGTGTCCAAACAGTGGTTTAGAGTAGGTAAGGGAACATTGGAAAGGGAATTACTGCCCTGGAACTAATGTCCGTGGCAGGATTAGGAAGTTAGTAGGGGACAGATGGGTTAGTAACTGAGGGGGGGATAAAATAAAGTTATTCATTTACAAACGCAGTCAGTCGCGGGTTTGATGCGAGATATTTGTCTAGGCGGAGTTTAAATGAATCAACGGTGATGCAGTCTATAACGTTTCGGGGAAGCCCATTCCACAAGTTGACAACTCGATTGAAGAAGAATTCTTAGATTCGTGTGAGTTAAAAGATTTACCAATAATTTTGCAACCGTTTCCCCGCGTGTAATTAGATTGGTCGATAGTGAAGTACTTACTACAGTTCATATTGTCGATGCCTTTGATGATTTTGAACACTTGAATTAAGTCACCTCTTAATCTGCGCTGGGTTAAAGGAAATAGATTTAATTCTCTAAGACGCTCTTCGTATGGTTTGTTCTTTAGGCTAGGTATCATTTTGGTAACTCTACGTTGAACTCGTTCTAGCTTGTTTATATCTTTTTGGTAATAAGGGCACCAGGATTGAACGCAGTATTCCAGAAGAGGGCGGACTAAGGAATTGTAAAGGGTTAGGATAACTTCTTTGGATTTATGCTCAAATGACCTGCCTATAAAGCCAATTATTTTGTTTGCCTTCTTAAACAACTTCTGAACATTGTTGACTCGGTTTTAGGTTACTCGATATTGTTACTCCCAGATCGGTTTCTCTGTTTACATTCTTAAGCTGAGTGCCATTCATCGAATAGTTTGCTTTCTCATTTAGGTATCCGATATGTAGTACTTTACATTTATCCGCATTGAAACTCATTTGCCAAATTTGGGCCCAACATGACAATTTATCTAGATTGTGTTGCCATATCGTCAACTTGTTCTTTTGAGAGTACGCTATTTGCAATTTTTGTATCGTCAGCAAATTTTGAGATTGTACAGGTGAGACCCTCATCTATGTCGTTGATGTAAATTAGAAAGAGAATTGGTCCTAGTACCGATCCCTGGGGTACCCCGCTACTTACATTGGTCCATTTTGATGCCTTACCGTTTATGACTACTCTTTGCTTTCTGTCGCTGAGCCAATTTTCTATCCATTTCAACACACCGTCTTGTATTCCATGCGCTTTTAGTTTTAGCAGTAAACGTTTGTGGGGAACTTTGTCAAAGGCCTTTTGAAAATCAAGGTATATAATATCTACAGCTTTACTCTCATCGTAGAGGTTGAGGATATCGTGGAAGAAGTCTAAGAGGTTTGTTAAACAGGAACGTTTTTTACGAAAGCCGTGTTGAGTATCTTTAAGTATGTTATTTTCCTCTAAGTGATTTACGAGTCTGTCTCGTATGACCGTTTCTAGCATTTTACATACAACTGAGGTTAAGCTAATTGGACGATAGTTACTGGGTAGGGATTTGCTGCCTTTTTTGAATATCGGTGTTACGTTGGCTAGCTTCCACTGATCGGGCATAGTTCCAGACTGCAAGGATTTATTGAATAGTAATGTCAGTGGTTTAGAGAGCTCATCCTTAGCTTCCTTTAGAACTCTAGGCGAGATTGTATCAGGTCCTGGCGTTTTATTTACCTTGAGTTTATCTAAACAATTCAATACTTCTCTCTCTGTAACGGTGATATTGCTAAGAACATCTGAATTATCAATCTGAATCGGCGATGGTGTAGGGATATCACTGAGGTCTTCTGTTGTAAAAACTGATGCAAAGAAGGTATTGAGGGCATTACTCATTTGTTCTTCGTCTTTGGTGTATTCTCCATTTTCATCGACTAACGGTCCAACAGTTGAAGTAACGACTTTTTTCTTTCTGATATAACTATAGAATTCTTTCGGGTTTGTTTTACTTTGATTCGCAATATGTAACTCTAAGGTCTTTTTACTTTGCTTAATTAACTTTTTGGCTTTGCGTCGTAGCTCTACAAATTTCAGCCGTTCTTCGTCATTTTGTGAGGATTTTAATCTATCATTAGCAAATTTTTTAGCAAGCAGGCAGTTTGAAATATCTTTATTCCACCATTTGGGCTTATTATTATGGCCTGGACGCCGAGTTTTCGATGGTATGCAGTCTTGCACTGCTTTTAGGTAAGTGGCTTCGAATAACTTCCAAGATGTATTTATGTCGTTATTGTGAATTAAAAAGCTCCAGTCAGTTTCTTTAAACATAGCTCTAAGTTTATGGAAGTTTGCTTTCTTGAAATTAGGGACTTTTTCGATGCTACTATTTGGTTCGTTACTAGTAAACTTTAAAGTGAAAGTTATCGTACGATGGTCGCTGTTACTGAATTCATCACCAACATTCAAATTCTCTATTAATTCTTCTTTTGTTGCAAGTACAATGTCAAGAACGTTATTACCACGGGTCGGCGTTCCAACAAATTGATAAAGCGAACTCTCTTGCAAGTTCGTATACAAGTCATGTCCGGAGTGTGAAGTAAGAGTATCGCCCCACTTGGTCACAGGTAAATTAAAGTCACCAAAAATTACGGTATCTTGTGAGTTACTTACATCTGCAATTTGTTCGTAAATTTCTCGGTCAGTTTGCACTGATTGAGCTGGAGGTCTGTATATTAATGCAAGTATTATTTTGGTACCTTTATTATTCTTTATTAGCACAAAAGATGCGTCGACGTTCACAATTTGAGGTTTTGACAAGAGGGTAGGGTTAAGACTTTCTTTGATATAAAGTAAAACGCCACCTCCATTTCGATTTATTCGGCTTTTCTCAAACATTACATAACCGGGAAGTGAATACTCTGCTAAAAAGTCTCTATCTTCTGTATTGAGCCAAGATTCTGTTATGCCAATCACATCATAAATTTCTGTAAACACTAGCTCCTCTAAATCTGAAAATTTATTGCGTATGCTACGAGCGTTTGCATAGAAAACCTTTAAATTTGTTATTTTAGAACTCACGGAACGCTCTTTAATAATATTTTTGGTTCTTGTTGGATCTACATTTATGTTCATGGCTGTCCTCGGTCCTCGCTGTCTTCGGTCCTTATCGCTGGTGGTCCTCGGTTGCCTCTGTTTTTTTCTTGGCGTTGGATGATTTATGTCACTGCTGCTTCTTCTCGGATGGCGTTTTTTGATCCATGGCTGCGGACTGCTTCGTGTAGGAGACGACCCATGCGTGCTGAACCCACAGGGTTTAGATGAGTGCCATCCTTGCGGAACAGAGTAGGCTGGTTGTAGAAGTTGTCCCAGAGGTTGATGAATTCAACTTCTTCCCTCAGACACAAATGTTTTAGTCGGCTATTTGTGCTGAAAGCCTTGTCGTAGAATTGGTCAGGTGCGTCGATCTTGGGGAGAATGCCTGAGATGATGATATGCCTTGACTTGTTTTTGTAGTGCTGGATCATCTTTGCGATATTTCTCCATCAACTCTTCGGATTTGGTGCGCATGACGTCATTTGAACCAGCATGGATGACAAAAAGGGTATTTTCATTTGCATCCTTTGTGGTATCTTCGAAGGCTTCCACAATGTCGTCCAGTCCAGCTCCTGGGATGCAAAATCTTTTTCGTTGATTTGGGACTCTGTCGCAGAACTCTTCGACCTGTCCTCGTAGGATGGAATCCCCAACGAGCCTGGTCTCTTCTGGTTCGTCTTCCATCTCTACCAATATCTCAAATCTGTTGGACATTGTGACTGGTAGATGAGACCTTTTCTGCGTTGGCCGTGCACCGTTCCTCACTGGTGTAAATCCGGAAACCTGTGGTGGCGGGACTCTACGTACAGGTCGGGGAGAGGAGTGGTTAGAACGGGGGCGAGGGGTTGGTACTGTTCGTGCTAGCAGGCTTCTTGCACGAGGAGTGGGGGAGAGACTAAGGTGAACAGGGCGGCTGTCCTGGTTTGATGTCGGCTCAGGTTCATCAGAAGCATCTGCTGCAGTGTCTACTGCAGGTGTTGGATTGTTGGCAGATGACGTTGGGGCGGTGGTGGATGCTGGAGTTGAAACAATTTGAGTTAGTGATACTCCAACGTTGAGTGTTACAAACTCTTGGAGTGATTCCAGCTTCCTGGTGAGGGCGTTGATCTTGTTGAGGGCTTCATCCAATTTTGCTGTCAAATCCCCTCGTTGCTGGCAGAGTCGGCAGACTTGTGGATCGGCAGGAGCAAACATGGAAGCACCAAACCTACCGGCGCAGTTCGTACATGGCACGAGGAGGGTGCGGGAACGCCCGGGAAACAAAAGCCCCACCCAAGGCCCTGTGCCCCTCAGCAATTATAAAGGGAAAGTTGAGGGGCAAAGGAAAAATGTGACGCTTTGGCTCCCAATCTGCCTGGGTTGGCAGTAGGGAGGTCAATCCACGGAAAAGACGCCGTCACTTGAGATCTAGAAAATATATAAGTAAAAGGAACAGTCAGAGTAAGCTATGGGTATGGCAGAGAACGCTCAACTCTCATTCTGATAGACCAGCCCATCACCACGGAATAAAGGTTGCTTCCTTTATATCCGCTCATGGCCGAGTGGTTACGGTGCCTAGCTTTCCCAAACATACCTGGAGTGAGTGGGTTCGAATCCTGATCAGGATACCTCTCTCCCAACCAAGAGTTGTTTTCTGACAAGAAAACTTTCAGCTCAACCACGCATGGGTCGAAGACTGCGCTGTTGGAGGCCTAGGAACACACGGCATGCGAGTTAGTCCTAGTTGATATTGTGCATACAATATATATAATAGTCATCATACAGAGTAATACTTTCCATCATATCTCTCTTGGTTGATTTCATACTAACCGAGCATTATAAAACATCTTAATTTCTTTACTCATCCACTAATACCCCTAACTTACTAATTAACTCCTTACTTATATTGTCCAATACTATTAAGCTAGCATGACTTGATATAATATGCACATTAACCACTCCTGTCTATACCATCGGTTGTTTACCTAAAAACCAACCACGTTCGGTTTAGTAACTCATCCTAGCCACTTCGCCTGCCACTATCTGTGCAATATAGGATAGATCTTCCCCTATTACTTCCTTCCCCCCTTAGTGAATGCATATAACTTGTTTGCGAATATAATGTCATAATACTTTACCTAAACTATCATTGGTGAATAGAGAGACCAGTTTATCATGAGGATCAATAAATATATAATCATTAATCCCATTAGGATTGACTAATTTTGTCAGTTTAATCGGGATTTTCATTAGAGGGTTTATACAACTTAAGGAGGTTCTGTAGGAATTATAGGGACACATACTATGTCATATTTACCCTCTGACTTTCATATTCCCTTTCTACTCCGAATAAAATAGTCTCCTTTTCTACTCTGAATATAATAGTATAATGCTAGTCTGAATAAACTGCCAAATACGCGTCCTAATTCCACTAGGCATACATAAACATTAAAATAAACAAAAAACATAGAAGAGGATTTTTTTCAGAGGGCTGACTCCATAGGCTGACTGGCCCATGGTATACAGACTAATATTAGTCTTTATACCATGGACTGGCCCATTCACGGCGGATCCCATTGACAATCAGCACATCACAGCCATGTGCCTATCTCATTATGTGTCAAAGCTTTCTGTCGTTATTGATCCTACTGTAGCAATCGGTAGCCTATTTTACATATCTACCAAACTGTTGCATGCTTATCACGGAGCAGCAGTCCGTTTTCCACATCGTCTTTGTGGAATCCCACTTACAACTTAACACCTAAAGAGCGGCCTAGGCGGTATATAATATGTAGCCACCAGCGGGGTGTTTTTACCCAAAATAGGGCTGTTTACGTGATCATTTGCATACCTAAATAAGAGCCAGAGCGTAAAACAAGTATCTATCCCTGAAAGGGCATAAACAGAGCTTTCCAATGACACCATAACGATCCTTTTATGACCGCTAGTTTTCTTGCAACAACCGCGCAACACGAGTGCAAAAAGCATGTAATTCGGTACTTTCCCCATACAATTCAGTATGTAGCGAGTGAGAGAGGGAGGGAGGAGGTGGGATTCGTGTCAGTAGGTTCGCCGCGGTGGTCTGGAGCAGTCATACGCTCGCTACTCTCCTGCCACCACTTGTCTCTCTCTCTCAGCAACATTACGTGCTGAAATTGCCACACGAGCTATGTCGCGCGCCGCCAGATAGTCCAGATTTATTATACTCTACTTATGTTGCGCGCCGACAGTTAGGGGTTAAACATCTGTATCATATCCACTCTTACTCTACACTTCTAATTTATGCAAGCCTAATGTTTTCCCAAGTCCCCTTTCTTTTGTACTGACCATATCATGTATTTCATGAAATTCACTACCTCAATAATCGTTTACTTCTGTTAAATGTTCTAACCCATTCTGGTTATAATTCAGTGTCATTTGGCCTTAGTCGTCAGGCGTTAGAATATTATTGATGTTCTGTTCTATTATTCTGGATTGTTTTACCGTTCTTCTTTATACCGTACCTTCCAACCAATCTATGAACACTGGACAGCAAAAGTAAAAACATAATCCATGTGAAGCCTTACTAAAGACAGGTGAAATTTGAAAATTACATTGTTGTTATTCACGCTTCTACTATAGATATCTATTAATAACTCTGGTTTCAAACAATGTTGCATTACTTTTTTGGTTTCATATCACGACTGACGATAACTTCCAAACCTTTTGTAATAATTGAGTGACTTAATTCCATGTTATTTAGCCATCTAGATACCACTGATATTGCGTCTTGCCCCTGTTACCACTCAGATTGGTGAACAAATTATATATTTTTGTCTTCTGAGATATAGCTGGTGGTTACTGGCTACCCTGGCCTTGAGTAAGGGAGATGGATAATGGAATCGGACATCACAAGAATGCATTGAGCTATTGAATCTCCTCATACGGGAGATATATGGTGCGTAATTATTGACGAAACAAATATTGTTAAATTTATATCCTGAAATTTCTGTCGATTTCCCAATGTTCACTAAACTGCATGTATTTATCTACATTAAATATCAACTGGCAAGGTATTGCACCATTCGGGTAATGTATCAAATTATTTTTGGAGAGTATGAATCGTTATCAGGATCACTAATTCAACCTATATTTAATTAGTGTCATTTGAAAAATTACCAATCTTTTTAGTTAGGCCTAAATCAAGGTCGTTAATGTAAAAAATTTAACAATTGAGGAACTAAAACTGACCATCGTGTAAGACCCCAACCTTCACTAAACCCCAATCTGATTGTATAGGCTACTGTTAATGTTAATTTTTGGTTTCCTACTAATTAGCCATGATCTAATTCACGTAATATACAGTAGTTCGCCCTATTCCATGAGCTGCTTCTTTAATCAGCAATCATTCATGTGGATATTTATCGAAAACTTTACTGACATGTCAATATCTTTGAAGCTATTTTTTGTCTGTTTATAGATTCGTATGCTTGGGAAAAGAAAGGTTAATAGATAGCGAGATACTCGCAGCCAACACGGTTAAATTCCATTAAAAGATTGATGATTAAGCATTTAACAAATGTGACAGCAGCATCTATCTATCTATCTATTGCCGGACGCCTTACTCCCCTTACGAGGGTGGCGATACACAGAATGCCCCCAAGCGGACCTATTCCCTGTGAGAGGGACAACCCGAGCCAGTTTAGTGAAGGACTTACAGGATTGACCACTCAATTTAGGATCCGTCCGACTCCGAGGCCCTCTGTGTATCTTGTTAGCACTATTTTTCTACAGTGGTGTTCGGCTAATCCATCCACTAACCTGCCTTACCCTTAGGTAAGCAGTACGGATTTGTATCAGGTTTACTCCCCTAGACAGGTTGCCAACCAAGGCTGACGAGTCCCATCCACCGGATTTGTATAAGGTTGTCTCCCCTAGATGAGTTGCCGACCAAGGCTAACGAGTCCCATCCAGCAGCATACTACTCTTAATTTGACGTTTTTAATTTAGTCAGTAGCCAGCCCTTATTCCCATAAGGGGTAGCGAGTATCAACAAGAAACACATGAAAGGAGGCAAAACAAGAGGCGGCAGGGGAAGAATCCATACAACAGTTCGCACACAAACATTCGGAAACCTCAATCACTGTCTTATTAGCCCCCAAGATGACTGGCTTCACCTCAGATGCTATAAACGTTCGGACAAATTAAGTCTCTTAGTCATTTAGCTGTATAAAATTACATTTTATTGAGTAACATCTAATACAGTTGATGCATATAAACGTTTAGGATAACTCATAAAATCTATACCCGGTGTCAGCGAACTTGGAGCTAATCCTGACCGCATAACATATTATAAAGAACAAAACAAATATATGAGTAGATCAGGAAATAGATGTAGAAATTGACTACCCGTTTCTTGAGCACTTTCTGGGTTATAGAAAGGCTAAGGATAAGAATTACAGCCAATGTCGCTGACACCAACACCAAGTATAGTGTTAAGAGGGCCGGGGCTCTTATTAACACAATCACTAACAAGTGTATAATAGATTATGAAATAACAATCTATGCAACTTAGTGTGTTCATTTTAAGTTATGTATACAATGTGGATCTATAAAGTAGTGACGCTTACCATTCTGGTGTGTGTGTGTGTGTGTGTGTGTGTGCTAATTTACAAAGTTTGTCGCGCGTAAATCTATTATATTTAGAGATAGAGAGAGCGAGAGAGAGAGAGCCTTCTAATATGATACAAACAAATAATGATAGCAATATTGTCATATGTAGCGCTCAAAGTGTGCGTGCGAGTACTGTGTGCCCTGGCTGTGGTAGTGTAGGTGGTGGGGGCTGCCTAGACACCACGGGTCTCTGCTAGACAGGACCACACGGGCTGGGGACGGTAGTGCAAACTAGACAGGTGCCACATACCTAATATTTTGTCGCAAAACTTAGTTGGGCTACTGTACAATCGCGCTAAGAAGTCATCACTCGATTTCCAGTACCTTTCGTTCAGAAAGTGCTATCTGGCAACAATTGAGGCACTACTATAATAACATTATTACACACCGGGGAGAACTGTATTAAAGGAAAAAATGCCAAAAACATGATATATACTCTAAGTATTGTTGCAATATATTTATATCATTATGTGAGAGGAAACCATATAATACGAAAGTTGAGACTAAGCCAAACGAAAGAATGTGAAACTCGTAGTATTTCGCCCACTAGATTCAGGATTAATATGTGGAGGAAGTCTCTTAATGCTTGTATTTCTTTTTAAGCCAATAATACTGGGAGAAAAGTATCTCGTAAAGTTAAAATAAACTGTTAAAAGTTATATTCAAACCATGAGTGTCAATACATCACGTAAATAAACATATAACAGTATTTTTTCCACATTTAATTCTCTAAACGATACGACATTCTGCTTGAAAGACCAAGCCATCTCCAACATATTTTGTTAGAAAGTTTGAATACTCGAGAACAGCTTGTAATTTGTATAGACAGAAATTTCACTTATAAAATATGTAATAACCCATAGGAACTCCCATATACGAACAGAAGATGGAAAGGCAAGTATTAAGGAGAAAGGTGGATATAACCTTACTTATATTTATTAAAACTACAGCATCAATATAATCTAGAGAGCATAAATAGGTTAATTTTGTCAGTAGGCCAACTATTGGGAATATCCAGAGACCTATAGTTTTAAATTTGGAAAAGACTGGGCTCCGATGGGCTGTGGAGAGTTGCCAGCAGTAGCCAGAATTGGGGACTATTGGCCGATCCTTAGAAAAAGCGAGTCATGACTTCTTAGCGCAATTGTACATGTATTCGTGTCCAGAGATATGCTTCCGTAGTTAGAACGAGGTGAGGTCCACAATGTTTTATGAAATGGTTGTACCTGTCTATCTTTGTCTCTCTGTATTTGTGTGTGCAGGTTTGTATATCAGTCTGTCTATTATTATATTGGTGTTTATCTTTCTGTCAATCTATCTATTAATTTATTTGTATCTCTCTCCTACTTAGCCTATCGATGTATTTGTATATCTGGCTGTGTATCTGTCTGACTGACTGACTGTTTTGTTTGCTTAAATACATTGTTATTTACAAAATTGTAGGCGTAATAATATATGAAATGAAGCATATGCTTTCATTTAAGCATCATTACAACCGATACATGATATTGTTATCGCTGTAACAAATCCTTGACCAGTAATTACACTGCATATTATCACTATCAATTAGTGCAAATGTTCCGGGCGTATTATCCCTATTTGGTCCGCGGGGAGTCTTTTGGGGACTTGCTCTGTTGTGCATCATTAATTTGGAGACTTTAAGACGTTTCGTCCCATTAGTTTTGCGATAATATAGCGCTTCACCCCATTCAGGTGTTTATTTATTTCTGGGCTAGCGAAAGCAAGCCTGTAACTTATAAAAGATCAGCCCTCAGCTGGGACTTTTCTATCGACTAATTTAAAAATTTAGCATAAAGTTGGTGGGCATAAATAATTGTATTAATATTTGTTGTTTTCCTTTAGTTTGAAGGAAGTCTGGGAAGGCGTTTTTGATAGCCTAGGGGGCAAAATAAAATGCGTTGCCTCTTAGACACACCAGTAATGTAAATAACACAATCAAAATAATCTATAAGCTATAACGGTGTCAATGTATGAAACAAATTACCACCTTATATAAGAAAAAATTCCAATTTAGCTGATTTCAAGAAACGCCTTAATATTACTGTTATGCCCTGATTTTATGCAGGATTAACACTTGGATATGGTGAGTTCTACTCCACTGGGACTTCCAAGTTCAAATACGTACATATAATATGAAAGGAAAACAGAGGATAAGTATATCACTAGATATGGTTTAATAATACAGCTTTATTTTTCTTGCACTATATTGGAGAAATAATCTGGAACTGAACATATAAAAACACGTATCACTGCCAGTGAATAGTACTTAATTTTATCACTGACTCCGAGCACAGTCGCGGAGCTAGATAGGGAGCACTTGTTACTGACCAACTTCACTAAATCTTCGAGATAGTCTTACAGACACTGGGGTAGACGATGGAGAAGTGTTTCTAGTAGTGGGGGTGACCACTGTCACTTTCTTTCAGGAATGTCACAGTGTTTAAAGTTCAAGGTCAAGGACCCCTATGGGTATGCAGCTAGATTGTATAGAAAATGGGGAGTCACGGGTAGACTGAAATATTTTCTCGCACTTTGGTTAACTTCGGCAGAGTCACTGAGGTCTCAAAATTAGGTTAAAATGTATTAATTCAAATTTGATTCACTGGTGGATGGCAAAAATATTGACCCGTATCACTTGTACTGGATGGGAGTACAACTCATAGCTTTACGAGCAGCTTATTAACACTGGTGCGGATTTATACGTATTTAAGCCACTTTTGGGAGGGACTCTGCTTATTTTAAACACTCGACACTTTTCCCACTTGTTGTCGCTCTATCTTCTTCTCTTGGTCTTCCGGCGTGGTAACTTCTCGATGGATGTCTCCAGTGAACACTTCTGGAGGTGATTGATTCTCGTTGGCTGCTTCCCCGTAGGCCATCTAGGTGGGCCGGCTGTGTGAAGTAGCTACAGATGGGTTGATTGGGCTAGAGATCTTAAGTATGGCTCCGTATCATATAGTAACCGTTTGGCGAATTACTGTTGGGCACCATACCGAACTAACGCGAGTATTTCCGAGGTAGGAGAAACTACTCGACTGTTCTGATCAGTATATCAACCGTTGATGAAGTCCTGTTAAGGTACTCTCGGACTAGGATCTTAAATATCGAGTCTTATGTGGTCGATATCGGACGAACGCAGTAATTTCAGTGGAAGTGATCTTACTGTCTGCCCTGATCTTTATGAGAGGTTCGGGGGACCCGGGGCGGTGTTTAAACCTTTAAGTTACACAGTCATATGGGATGCCACAGACTCAGTGTACCAAG
>CM064568.1:16784775-16902562 GCA_032716605.1 Paralithodes platypus | reverse complement strand
TTGTTTGGTCTTTCCCTCCTCGGCGACCTTGTTTTTTACAAAGAGGTCTTGGGGCAGGTATAAGTGGTTTTGACATTGACATATAGAAACCCGGCGGTTGTACCTTCGGGTGGTTTAGTATAAACGACTTTGCGAATTCCGCGATAATTTGCCAAACATTGATTGATACAAAATGGGTATCACGCACGGGCCGTCGAGACGGCGATCTAGAGGGCTTCCTGGCAGAAGCCGGATTAGAGATTTAGATAGGCTTAGAGCTTTTTATGGCGATAAAAAGATGCCTGTCAAATCTTACTAGTGTTTCAAGTGTAAAGGGATACTTGAAGGACTTCATCTTTAATAACGATATGTTTCCATCTTTATGAGGGATTCAGAAGTTATGCTTAATGTCTTTCAGAACAGGTAAAGATATGCTGAAATCCTTAATGAAACACTTGGAAGCAATGTTGTTTTGTGTATTGTTTAGTCCTTTCTCTCCCGGCGACCTTTTTTACAAAAAGGTCTGGGGCAGGTACAATTTTGGATTTGACATTGCATATAGAACCCGGCGGTTTATACCTTCGGGTGGTTATATTAAGCTGAATTAGCAATTAGCGATCTATTTGCCAACCATTGATTGATACAATAGGGTATCACGGCCTTCAAGACGGCGATCTATGAGGGCTTCTGTTCTGGAGAAGCCGGTATTTAGATATTAGGATAGGCTTAGACTTTTTATGGGATCACAAAGATGCCGGAATCTTAACTAATGTTTCAAGTGTAAAGGATACTTGGAAAGAACTTTCAGTCTTTAATAAGAGATAGTACAGTCCTTCATCTTTATGAGAGATTCAAAAGATATGCTTAAAAATCTTCTGGACAGGTAAATATATCCTGAACTCTTTTAATATGAAACTAAAGGAAAACGAAAAGTAAGTGGGTGGATGTGCGTAACGGTTTTCGTTGACCGGAGAATGACGGTCTTGTCTCTGTTGACACAATATTTTGTACCACTTTTTCTTTTTTGGGTGTAACCCTAGGAGCATTAATCCCCCGGAAAATTCTCGTTTCCAGGGCGGAGTACCGGTGTTGCACCAGGTGACCAGGTAGTTTTCCCGGGGGCGGTGTAGTTTGCCCCCGTCTCTGCCATGGTTCGGCACTTGAACCTCTCATTGCTGAAATGTTACAAATCCGGCTCGGTTAAGATCAGGTATCCCTATATATTATTTGGGGTGGTTGAATGTGTTAATAGAAATAATTTAATCACTGAATAATAATAAACCATGATATATTTTCTATGATTATATTAGATAATAATTGTGTTTATTTATAGTAATTTATTTTCAATACAATTAAATATAAATGCTTAAATTAATTATTATACTTTATGATTTTGCTCACCAGCTCTGCTTTCAATGTCGTTTAATGAGCTATGGGAGCTTTTAACTTTATCAGATAACCTTTACAGGGCTCTCTTTTAGAGAGTAATACCGAGTCGCTCGCAAGCGAGGGACAAGAGCCACAGCCAAGGTGTATGGCCGATAACCCAGACAGTCCTGCGCAGGACAGAACACATCCCTTTGTGATGACTCCAACTAGTGCTGACGTCCAGCGTAGATGCCCGACTGTACCATCTTCTGAGCCCCAGGTTTTAACATGGCAACATGTGAGTTCCCGGCTTCGGCGGGATCTTCCCATGAGGTGTAGGCCAGTTACACTTAACGGCACTATGAAGTATCACACGATCTCTGGTCTCAGGAGATGGAGGTTTGAAGGAGTCCAGTCACCTTTAGGGGAACCGCTCTCAGGGTACTGTCGAGATCTCCACGGATATATTTCGTCATCGGCATAGGTTATTGTACCGTTAGGGGGGGAATTCGTGGGTCGTTGTGCGCGGATAGATTTGAATGGACTTCTATTGAATGCACTTAGTAGGTTCTTTGGGCCTACGCCGTGAAACTTCCTGCCTGATACGGGAGATCCCGCGATGTCTAAGACGAATGTGCGACCGTCTCTGTGCTACATCCTTATGCATTTAAGTCGAAAATACCTAGCCATACCGCGGCTTGGGGGGGGTGTCAGGCCCCAATTATCCAATGTGCCAGGCCACAACAGCTCTGCGACTCACTGCTTCCACGTGAATTGCAGTTCACTGTATCTAGAAACAAGGGTCAATGAGATCAATGAAGTTGCTACTCTGGTCGGAAGAGATTTTTGTACTAGCCAGCAGTCTGAGGCTTGATATGCCTTCTCTTCACGCATCTTATCTCCCAGGCGTAGCGAACGTCCTGGGCCGCCGCTCTGTCCAGGAGACCGAAAACGACAGTAGAATGGGAGCTCAAGCAACCCATTTTCGACCTAATGATTGCGGAGCTCTCACCATCCACAAGTGGAGTCTTTTTGCGTCCGAGAAGACTTCACAAGCTCCCTCTATTTAACCTCACCCGCCGGTCGAAATAACAGCGCCGGCAGGGTCCGGGCCTATACGCCCTAGTGACAGACGGGAACAGCTGGAGCTCCATCTATCTGTTTCCCGCCCGCCAGATGCGTCACTAAATGTGCCACGTATGAACAAAAAACTTACGAAGTTGATCGAGGCTTAGTCTCGCTAATCGCGCCTCCCTGTGGCCGTCGCAGGTTGTGGTACCAGCATTAATAATGTGGTGCACCGGGGTACCCGGTATCGCTCCCGGTCGGGTACTTCCACTTAGACACGATTGGCAAACCTAGCGACCGTCGCTGAACTTTTTAGCATTATGGACATTCGCAGGAGGCCAAGTTGGGTGGGCTGGGAGCACCCTACGGTATGGATGTGACCAATAAATTGCTCAATCAATAATAACGGTCTCAGTCTACTAAGTCGACAATTATCAGTCACATTGGAAGAGCTTTACTTCTTGGATTGTTAGAACGGTGAGACAAACTGTACCCCTCAGTGGGCATGTGGTTTTTAACTTACTCCTTGAACTATCTGTTTGAGCAGAAACCGGTTTTATCTGTGGTAACTTTGAAGAAGAATCACTTGTAACTGCGATTAGAGTGCCCTTTTTCGTACCTTACAGGTCTAACACCTCCCATTACCGGTGGCGGAGGAAACAGGATTTATGAGAGCGTTTTTTTAAACGTCCGCCCACCTCCACCGTCAGCTCCAGGCCTACTTGGGTCCTCTGGTACAAAGCTTTGTCCTTACTTCATTCTCGTCTGTATCAAATACTGCAGACTATTTGCTTTAAATCTTACAGAAGGCAGTTTTGCCTTTTGGCTTTGGCCACGCGGAAACAGAGTGTCTGAGCTGGCGGCGATGAGCAACACACCTAATTGGTCTGTAGGTTTTGGTAGCCATTGAACAATGAATTTCCAATTATTCCATGCAAAATGGCAACCCCTCCCCGGCGTGTTGTAGTCCAAGAAGTGGAGCATAGTGCAGCGACGATTGTTTTCTGAGTTCACGGTGCCGGCGTTAAAAAGGGGAAAGGTGCATCAGAATGTTATGTCCAGGTGCAAGCTCTAACCAAAATATTTGAAACTAGCTCCTCAAAACCCACAAGCTCCTTTATGGGAAGCAAGTACGGGTAGACACTTACTTATACGCCGATTAAGGCCTACTACTCTTCTGGTAGAAGTCATTAAAGAGAGTAATCCCGGGCGTTGTGGGATAGGGCCCACGATTTACGCAAGTGGGGGCGGCCTCTTTACGTTTCCTTGAAAAACTTTTTCAGTTGAAGAGATATTGCGTACCACACAGTTTTGTGGGCGTCTAATCATACGTTTCTCTCTAGATACTTGTCAGTTGCTCTAGTGACCAAACCTTTCCTTACCATGTATAGCTTTATTAAGGCCAGAGGGTCTAGGTGGCCCTGCAGGCATCTTATGTTTACTTTCACGGAAGGGGGGTGGGGGGGGGGGGGGGGCAGTCCAGTTGACATAGGATACCCTAGAACCCCCGCCGGAGTATGAGAGCTGTGGAATACAATTTAAGGTTAAAATGTGATATGTAATTTTCCTTCTGCGAGAAATTGTGCTAGTTACAAGGTTTAGTACAAAACAACTTGTGTTGTTATAAGGTAGTTTTTTAACAGTTGTAAGGAAAAGAAAGAAAAAAAGGAAGGGGGCAGTAAGGAGGGGGAAAAAAAATTTTTCGCTGCGAAAGTACAATGTAATATTAGTTCTATGGAGTTCATTTGCAATTGATCTCCACATGTATTTTGGGGTTTATGATGTGCACATATAAACTTTTTTGTAAAATTTTTTGTCACCACTCGTTGAGTGGGTTCCTTTTGTAACTACAGATCTGGGTTCAGAATCTTCAGGGTTACCCATTTTTGTCGGGCAGGCTTCTTTGAAGCACGCACCTGCCTGAACCCCTTTTTCTTGTATATTTCCGGCCTACGCCGTATTAAATACATTTTTCAAAAGTAAGAATACTATGTGGTTGTTTTTATTATCTGCTTTTCTAGAGTTATGATATGATTACGAATGTCCCCCTCCAGTCTTAGATATCAGGCATGTTCGTCAATGATGGAGGGGCCACTAATAACTTATAGGTTTGACTCCTGTAAGGAGATAAAGAAAACCTAATATTTAGTAGTGGCCCCGTAATCATTGACGACTGGGGCCCTCCCGACCGTCCCCTTCCCATTCGTTGATGTATTAAGGATTTTTAGTTTAATAGATATGACAGTGAAGAAGCAATGGCGACTGAATCAGCGTCTGGTCAGAAATCCACACAAGTACATCCACGATATGATGGAAAGCTTATTGGATAGTTATTCTTATTTTCTTTTTGTTTTTATTTTTTACGAAGTTTTTTCGTAGTGAGAACCCAATTCATAATGACTGAAGCCATGAGTGAGGTCGCGTGCGCTCATGATGAAGGCTCCTCAGTTTTTAAATGCTCTGCGCGGTAGATTCAAACTACGGCAGATTAGTGTTTGAAGAGGATGCCTTATGTAATAGGCATGTTCGTCAATGATTACGGGGCCACTACTAAATATTAGGTTTTCTTTATCTCCTTACAGGAGTCAAACCTATAATATTATATAAATTCATTTCACCCACCTTGAGGTGTTTCTATTTTATTTTCCATTGCGTTGAATATTTAAATAGACCCGCTGTGTTCATAACTTTTTAGGTTACATATTATTCACTACATGTTCTGTGAAATTGAAATCCTTTGTATTGTTCGTTAAGTCATATTTACTGACTTAAATTATTTTCCTAGACCCGGTGTACCATTATTCACCATATTGTTAAGATTTCCAAATATACGTCGCAGCAACTTTAATCTAGACCAGCCGCGGCTACTTTGACCCCAGTCCTACCTGTTCACGTGACTCTAAGCCACCAGCCGCATTACCCCACCTGTTTGTCTCCGCGATATCAGTTGCCCACATTTATGCTACGCGCTTCCTCTCTTTGCATACTTATAAGATATTGTCATCATTCTTTTAGGTATTATTTTTATATATTGACTCTGATGTTTTGTGAGTGACCCCATTATTTCATGAATAATTAAAACTTATTTAATATATTCCCAGTCACATGTTTCAGCCATTGATATTACACTATATAATTTATCTGATGTGCCCCACCTGTATATTAAGAAATAAAACTTGTGAACCATATTGTGTGTATTTATTGTCTTTGGGTGTGATTTTAGTGATCTAGTAATATTTATGTCAATGCTAGCTATGTTCCTGTCTGGCAGGATTATGTTCTAAGTTACCCAAATAAGGAGCTTATGAGAACACAGTATTAAGCGAGTTGGATTACAACCACCCATAACACTACCCTCCTTCGGTTTCTATCCCTCTCTCTGTGATTTTGTGTCTAATTTCCTTCCTGACCATTCACTTGTAGGATTTGTGTTTTACACCTGGCCCATAAGAAGGTTTATGGAGCTCCGATCTTACTTTCAACCATCCTGACAGTTTTACCAATGCACCTTAATTAATCTCTTTGATGTTGAAATAGTCTCCCCACATTCTGTACCCTGGGCGGGAACCAAACTCGGGACCCTTGAGTTAAGAGGCAGACACGTTACCACGAGACTAATAGTGGTACCTCACTTAGCCTGGTAGTCTAAGTGTATTTCTGCATCTTGTTCAGCTTAGGCTAACCTATTTTCACTGACTTTACACCATAGCTGCTTTTCTATACGGCCATTGCTCACTTCCTCAACCTATCAACTCCGGTGTTCTCAGGGTTCTGTCCTATCTCCAGTTCTCTTTCTAATGCTCATTAACCCGTAAACGGCGGCAAAGCTCTTAAGAAGTTTTACTGGGCGACGGCGGCAAAGCTCTTAAGAGGGATGCCTAAAAGTACCATTTAAACAGCACTTTTTTTTTTTTTTTTTTTTTTTCCCTATACCTCATATCACTCCTCCACATCCCCTCCTTCCTCCCTTTCCCCTCCCCCTTCAATTATCACCTATTTTCCCTGTTATTCCCTAATTTGTTGGTATATTTTTGTGCTAACATTAGCAAACTGTGTGGGGGATGTACTTACGTGCCTAGCGGGTGTGTTACACAAGCGAGTGTGTGTATGAGTAGGCTTGAGGCTTGAGGCCTCGTGGAGGAGAGGGTTGCCTCAATTTTCTCCATAATTCATGAATGGGCTGGTCCATCTATATTCGCAATTTTGACCAGAAAAATTATATTTTCACTTGTTTTATTGTTGTTGATGTTGTTGTTCCCTAAGCTGCCTGGCCGAACAGCCCCGAGTCCCTGAGAAAGGCCATGGCCACGATCGGGCTTTCCCACAGAGCTCTCATTGAGTGTAGATTGTGTTGTTGGCGTAAGTGGTCGTGTGAAATGCAGTCTTCTATGATGTGTTTAATGGTATGGGGTGCTGTGTTACATCCCGGGCAGGCGTCGACAACAGAGTCATCCAGTCTCTTCTGATAGCTCAGGAGAGCTGGATGGTGTCCGCATCTCAGCCTGGCCAGGTGGACTCTGTCCTCGCGAGGAAGGGAGGATTCGGAAGGATGGATTTCGGGAGTCGTGCATGCAGCTGCGTGTTGTCTGTGAGTGAGTGGATGGATCGGTGAGAGATATGAGTATGGATGTGCTTCTGGAAGTTGGTTCTGGGTGGGCAGGGAGGGAGAGAGGACAATAATTGTGTGTGATACCGTGTGCTGGGTGTTGTTTTGATATTTCTTGGTGTATGTGGGTGTGTTGCCATGTAGTTTAGTGGGTGGTCTTGGTTCGTGGAGGCTGCTGCCAGGAATTGAGTGCCTCTCATGTCCAGATGGTCTTTGACTTTGAGGATTTTGGTTTCTTGATGTAGGTGATCTGTGGGTGCAGTAGCTATGCAGCCTGTAATGATCTTCAGGGCTTTGTTTTGAATAGTCTGTAAGGTCTTATGATGTGTTTCAGCTAGGTTAGAAGTTTTACTTGTTTTATTGTTGTTACAGGTTACTATCTTCATAGTGAAGGTAAAATTGGCTCATATGAATAGGTAATAACGATATTTATCGTAAAATGACGATTATAGGCCTGAATGGAGCCCATATGCTCGCCCATGGGGAGCTAGTTCATTACCCCCTCCTCGCCGTTCCCGGGTTAATGATCTCCTCAACTGTACCTTTAGTCCCATCCACTGATATGGTAATGACTCTACCTTACACTCTTTAACTAGTTTTTCGCATCAACCAAACATGGAATCACTCATTAGAACGCTATCTTCTGGGCAATCAATTATTTCTGATTGGGGCAAAGAAATCTTGTTACTTTCAATGCCTCCAAGACCCAATTTCTCCTTCTATCTACCTGTCATAATCTTCCACAAGACTATCAATTACTCTTCAACAATACACAAATCAACCCATCATCTTCTCTCAATATTCTTGGTGTATCTTTTCATCCAACCTTTCTTGGAAAGATCATATTACCTCTCTTGCTAAACTAGCTTCCCAGAAGTTAGGTGCATGTGCTCAACCATCTCCATGGGTTTTTCACCTCCGCACAGCTTCTTGCTCTGTATTATGGCACAGTTCGCATATGTATTGAGTATTGTTCGCATGTGTGAGAAGGCTCCACCCATACCACATTTCTTGAAAGAGTAGAGTCATAAGCATTTCGCCTCAGCAACTCTCTTCTTCTTACTAGTTCCCTAAAATGTCATTCTACATGCTGCAATGTTGCATCTTTTCTGCTTTGAAATATCAAGTGCTATTGTATGTGTTTCAACATGTTGATCTGTAGCTTTGTTTGATTGCTTAGCATGAGAAAGATTGATACGGTAGGTAAAGAAGTAAGTATACAGATAACACACAGATAGACACAATAGCCTTTCCCAAAATCGTATTCAAATGGACGTAAAAAAAATACCCTGTAAGATATGATAGCCATGATGAGGGAGCAAAACACATTGATGGCATCTTTCATTGAATATAAAAACATAGTTATGAATATGAAGATAATTATAGTTAAATATATTAGATGATACGCAGACGGACAGACAAATTCAAGCATTAACCTCTCTCCCTACACATAACAGACTGATTGGTTAGGATAGATAGACCGATAGATAACGAATTACTGTAGATATGCAGTTAAATAGACAGATAGGGACATTAGCATCTCTACCAGTCTCATTCAGATCGACGTAAACACATGACCCACATATATGACAGTCGTAATGGGGAAACGAGACACATTGACGGTATCTTTCATCTAGCTCAAAACACACTAACTCATGAAAAGATAAATGTATATTAATATTTAACTGTCTTGATAGCGTAAAGCAAAAGTGCGCGGAGTTTCGGTGTGAGTATCCTAGCTTCGAGTCCTTGGAGTGCCACATGTATTTGTTGATTTTATTAAATGAGTTTAGAAGTGAAGTTGGTTGGTGAAAAAATATAATACTAGGTAAATGGATAGGTAGGCAGACATACAGACACATACAAACATTTACCTCTCTCTCTACACATAAAAGACGGATTAGTTAGTATACAGTAGATAGACCAATATATAACGAAACAAATACAGAAAAATAGACAGATACCGGTACAGACATTTATTTCTCTCCCATTCTCATTCAAATCGATGTAGCTTAATATATGAACGTAAGATATGACCTTTGTATTGGGGAAGCGAAACAAGCACAAAACAAGCTGATTGATAGATTGCAAGATAATTCAAGCAAACCTACAGTATACAAAAACTTACCTAACCTCTCTCACTGCACATAAAAGAATGAGGGTTGATATGTAAAGAAATACATGATTAGATACAAGCATTATCGTCTCTCCCAGTCTCATTCAAATCAATCAATCAATCAATCAATCAATGGGGGCATACGCCGTGACAACGCGTAGCTGCACTCACCCTCTGACTTCACTTCGGAGGATCCTCCCGGGCAAGACTCCAGGCATCTGCCTCGCCCATGTCAAGTATCCTTTCGTATGATTGGCAGACTTGCCTCAGCCACGAGTTCTGTGGTCTATCCCTAGGCCTCCACTACTCAGGGTTGTCTTCTGTAGAGACACCTGGTGAGCAGGGTCAATAGGGAGCCAAGTGATTCAAGCTGGTTTGAGACTGCCACTTCATACTCTTTTGCACAATCCTCATCCTTGGGCCTCTCAAGATGAAACCCTGGGGGATAATGTTTTGAGATTTTTTCTGGTTTTGAGTCTTAGCTTCAGTGTAGCAACAACAAGCCTGTGTTTGGTAGCAAAGAACTCAACACTCCTGAAGACCTTGCAGTTTTGGAGGGTCCTCCAGCGAGGGCATACGAGTAAGTGACCGATCTCCTTGGCCACACCACCAGCACTGGAGTATCATTTCCAGGAGTGTAGATCTGATCTCTGAACCAGGTCCCAGCAATCCTCAGCTTCCTGGACCTTGCGAAGTTCAGGAAGGACGAGATAGCTGTTGACATTCCTGGTGCCAAAGCCATGAGGACCGATACATACCTCGTAGCCAGCCCTATCTGTGCCAGTAATTGCATTGAAGTCCCCAAGGACAACGAGTGTGTCCCGTGGGTGGCACTATCGAGCATGGTGTAGAACAATTCTTTCTCTTCTAAATTACTCATCTCGGTAGGAGCATACACTGCAACAAGAGAAATGAAGCCCATCGCATGCTATATCCTCACCAGCAGTAGACGCTCGTCAACATATGTAACCCCCACAACTGTGAGAAAAAGGGCGGAAGAGATTACAACAGCCACCCCACAGCCAGACCAGTAGTTTGTGTAACCATCAAAACGGATCTCACGGTAGCCAGGCCGCCTCACCTCAGAAAGGGTCGCTATGTCGATTCCTAGCCGCCGCAGCTCCCCAGATAATGGAGGTAGTCGGTCCTCATCCGAGAGGGTCAATATGTTCCAGGCTTCAACCCAAAGACCCCTCCGAAAGTTAAGCCCCGGAGCTGGTCTTTGAGATTGTGATTAATTTGCGCTGCCAAGACCACCCCGCAAGTAAGGAGTTTGTCTGAGAGGTCCACCACCCTTCAGACTGCATGGTTCCCACAGGACTTTGCACTGCCGTTGTCACAGTTTCTTGACTGGCAGGAGCATTAGCACCAGTCACGCCAGCCGAGCCGGGCATGCCTGGCATTGAGCACCCCAGAATTGCTGGGCCGGAGTGTTTACCACGATCCCCAGTCCCAATTCCTCAGTTGAATGTAGTGCCGGCTTTTTTCTTTTTCTGGGGTGGGGTCCCCACCCTGTACTTGCTGGCTCGACACAATGATGGTATCTCTCATCCAACACAAAGTACGCTGATTGATTGATAGCAAGATCAATATAGATAAATAGATAGGTAGGCAGTCAGGTATACAGACTGATAACAAACATTAACAAAACTCCCTACACATAAAACAAAAATAACTGATAGGTTAATATAGATAGACTGATAGGTACCACGACGAAGACATAAAGAGATAAATAGACAAATGCAAACATTAGCCTCTCTCCCAGTCTCATTCAGATCGACTACCAAATGACCCTAAGATAGGATCGTCGAAATAAGAAAGCCACGTATATTGACAGCATCTCTCATCTAGCACAAAACACAAATTGATTGATAGCTAGAAAGGTGTATTCATATACTATATATAGATACAGTACGTATATACATGATAGGCAGATCAATCAATACAAAAATTAACATCTTCCTAAACATAAAATATTTATTGGTTACTATAGATAAATTAATAGATAACAAAGTAGAAATACAGATAAATAACACAGACACAGACATTAGCCTCTCTCCCAGTCTCATTTTAATCGACGTAAATACTGTAAATGACCCTGTAAGATATGACTGTCGCAATGGGGAAGCAAGACACATTGGTGGTTTCTCTCACAAAATGCGCTGATTAATAGATAAAACGATACGTATATATATATATATATATATATATATATATATATATATATATATATATATATATATATATATACTGTATAATATAATATAGATAGATAAATAGATATATAAATAGAAAGACAGACCAATGCAATCATTAACATCTCTCCGTACCTAAACATAACATGACTTATTGGTTAGTATTGATAGATAAAGAAGCAAATAGACAAACAGACAGAAATAGACATTAGCCTTGGTTCCAGTCTCATTTAAGCCGACGTAAACAAATGGCCTAGTCTAAGGATATGGTCATCGTAATGGGGAGGTGAGTCACATTGACGGTATCTCTTCATCCAACACAAAACACTGATTGATAGATAACTAGAATGAAAGATAGATATATTGTATACATAAACAGATAAATAGATATATAGTTAACAGACAGATACAAGCATATGCATAACCTCTCTCTCTACACACACAAATGAGGACTGATAATGCAAAGAAGATAATAGATACAAGCATTAGCGTCTCTCCTCGGCTTATTCAAATTGCCGTAATCAATGACCCTAAGACATGACCGTCGTAATGGGAAAGCAAGACACGTTGACGGTACCAGTATAGCATTACCACAAAACACGCTGATTTATAAATTGAGAGATAAATAAATACATAACCTTGAGCGATAATATAGTAATAAAACAAAAAAACATGTAGATAGTTAGACAGACAGACAGATAAAACCAATAGCCAAACTTATCTCTCTACACATATCATAAATATTTATTGATATAGATTGTCTTAACAAATGGCCCTAAGATAGGACCATCTTAATGGGCAAACGAATATCTCTCATCCAACACAAAACACACTGATTGATAGATAAACATAATTATATAAATATTGCCTGGTTTCCCCCGTTGTTTCTATTTCTGCCTCTTCTACACAGCTAACTTTCTCAAACACCTCTTCCTCCAATTCATTTCACTACACTTAACAATCACACCACACGTATTCCCTACATACCTCAATTACCTCTAATGTACCTTAATTATGGTTCTCTATCAATTTCAACCTTGAGGGGGACACTTGTTACAAGCAGTTTTGACTTTTGTCTCCTTCATGCACATAGGACAACAAATATAGATAAATATATATGAATAAGCATATAGGTAACAAAACAAACAGATAGAACATTAACCAATTCCCTGCGGGTGACGTTCCGGAACGCATAGGCAATTTACAGCAATTTCCAGGCTCTAAAAGCCTGTAAAAGCTGTAGAAATCGAGTGTCAGTGGGCGGGAGCATAAAGGGACCCACCTCCGACCCTCAGAGCAGCCAGCTGTTCACTGAGGGAGACTGTCTCTCGCGGGTGTCTCACAACAGTGTTGCCGAGCGAGCGAGAGGTAATACTGTAATTAGCGAGTTTTCCCGAATGTCTATGGCAACGCTGCGGATGAACCCCGCCACCTACGAAGCTCGTTCTGGTCTCATTTTGAAGCTATTTTTGCCTAGTTTTCGGCAGAATACAGTTCATTTAATGCAGATGCTTGATTAATCATTCATGAGTGCCTGAATATGCCCTAAATAGCGCAAATATACCCGCAGCGTAAGCGTTAAAGAGATGCAGTCTACATTAGTGTCTCTCCCAGTCACATTCAAATCGACGTAAACAAAACACCCTAAGATATGACCGTCATAATGGGGAAGCAAAGCACAAGTGATGGTATCCCTTATCCAGCAAATAACAACACTGATATATATATATATATATATATATTATATATATACATACCATTATTAGATACATAGATAGACATACAGTCAAAATAAGTAATTAACCTCTCTCCCTACAGATAACAGACTGATTGGTTAGTATAGATAGAATGTAAGATAATTAAATAGATAGGCATGCGCCCATGTTTTCGTGGCCTTTGATAATTTATCAAAAGTGGATTAAGTTCCCTATTATTCTGCGGTTTATCAAGGTAAATAGGTTTAACTCTATATATAGAGTATATTTCTTAGTTGGGGAATCATTTTAGTTACTATCCGTTGTACTCTCTCAAGTTTTCCAATATCGACCAAAACTGAACACAATATTCCAGATGCTGATGAACCAGTGAGTTATAAGTGTGCATACTGTTTTCGATTTATATTAAAAAGATCTCCCAATGAAGCCAATACTTGTATATGCCTTGTTAATCCTTTTTGGATCCAATTACGCATTTGTTTTCTGTTTCCTGGCTATTATTGGACAATTTTATTTAGATCAGGAACGCTATGTGGAAGTCAGGGAGTTCATTGAAAGTCTTTACCCTTTTAATTACCACAGATCCTTCATAAGCTGTATACAATCGTTTAATGATAGCCAGCATAAACTGTCACAATGCACCATGATCCTCAAAGGGTTAACAACTTCATTGCATTATTGGGCATGTTTCGAATCGCTCGTCTTATTTACTCCAAGATCAGTTTCTATATAATTATGCGTTCATGAGTTAAATTGATTGAGTTGTGTTGATGAGTTGTATTGATTGAATAACATATAGATATAGTATACATATAGATAATATATACACTGTAAAAGTGTGTTCAAATGTAGGAATATGTAAACACAACATGTTTCAATCGTTTATGTTTGCTAATTAGAGCACGTAAACGATTGAAACACTCATTATACATACTAACATTTTTGCTACATGAGAACAAATTTAATGACAGTGTGGGTATAATATATACAAATAGATACACATATTTATCTGTCCCAATCTCAAGCTAATCAGTGCTGACAAAGTGACCCTAAGATATGACAAAAGTAATACTGGCCAGACGAGACATGCAACGTGGGCAATAGCACTAAGCAAACAATAATTATTCGCGGAAATATAGTTCCCAGATACAGACGATTAACTTTAGTTAACGTATTCACAATGCAGATAGATAATATATAAATACAGTATACAACTAGATTCTTACTATTGATACAGCATACAAATAGATACGGTAATATGTAGATAGGTCTACACCATAGAAATAGACATTAACATTAATTCGTCTTCCAATCTCAAACAAATCAGTGACGACAACTAACTCTAAGCTATGACCGTAGTAGTACTGGGGAGACGGGACATAAAACGAAGGTAAATAGAACTAAGGAGGCAATTAATATCCGCGGAGATATAGGGCCCCGATAAAGACGATTACCTTTATGTCACGATCCTTCATAATTATGCAGATGGAGGGCTGATAACAAGATCGTAAAATAGACAATTCCGAGAATATATTGTTGAGGAAAGAGGGGTAGTATTTCAGCTAAAGCCTGATAGTTTTTTGTTCTGGGTATTTTTGATCGGATCAATATTTTCAGTAAAGTTTACAGAATAAATAAAAACATAATTTGAGGGGGAGCATTTTATTGACCCGCATCGCATCGAAGGATTTGTTTGTACTGTACTTACTTTCAATCTGCAAATATAATTTCCCAAAACTTTGAACTGTTTTGCACTGGAATTCGAAACTAGAATAGAATATCTTGTTTAATGTGGCACACATTTTGTATAAGTATATTTCAGAAGCCGGCAGGTCAAAGATGTGAACGAAATTTGCGGGAAAAAAAGGCTCGTGAATTTATACGATCGCTGCAACATTTTTTCCGCGACTTTGATCAGCCAGTTTATGAAATATACGTTTTTTATGAGAATTCTGTTGCTGATAAGTATCTATCTTCAGTATAGGCTCTGAGACCAGTTAAAATAGTCAAAATGTTGCCAGATTATAGTTTCGGATGAAACGTTGCCGTAAAACTCGCCTGTGTAAATCCGTCTTCAATCCACCATTAGTTGGTAGAGATGGTCTAAGTGACGTTACAGGAATTTGACAAGCGCTGAAAACATTGCCCGCGCCTTTGCTTGTATGTTTCATGCAACGGAGAAGGGCAAGATCGTTCAATCAATCATGAAAAATCGTAAATTTATCATATTTGTAGTCAAGCTTCACAATACTCACCATGAAACATACTTGTCAACACACACACACACACACACACACACACACACACACACACACACACACACACACACACACACACACACACACAATAAAATAATAAACATAATAATATGCATATAAATTAAAAGATAATTGAATTACCCAAAATGGGGGTTCAGGGAAATACCCCAAAATTTAACATGTCATTATCTCTGAAATGTTCGAACGGAATTTGGTGACTACGTCCAGTGGGTAGACCTACCAACATATTATTGGCAAAATTGACATCTCGGCTCAATCTGACTGATTGATCCAATACGACCAACATATATTTCGTCAAATTGATAACTCACCCAATTAAACAACTCGCCTAAAATCATCCACATGACCAAACTCTGCCTGACCATTAACTAATTTCTAATGTTTGCCATTTAAACCACTCATCCCAATTCAACCGCTCAATCAATACTTACCATATTACCGACATTAACCATTCGACCCAATCGATCACTCCGCTCAATTCTACCCCTTCCGCCCAACTCTACAGCCTCTGACCAATATGACCGTTTGTCATAATTCAACCACTTGGCTCAAACGATCACTAGGCTCAATTCTAGCGCTTTGCCCAGTTCAAACACTTATTTGTTTAACAAGCCTACATGGCTATTTTTTTCGTTCTAGCTATCATCAGGCAACTTTAATAAGCTAAGGAAATAAGCCCACGTTCTACCCCTCTGAATCAACATTCTAAATATCTATTTCAGTTAACCCGCAGAATACGGTATTTTATTGACCTTCTGTTACCCCCAGTGCCATCTGTTTTACATTTTTTTTTGTTATTGGCTAAATCTATCATGTTGGATGAAAGATGAAGGAAAGTGGTAACAATGGCACTCACCTAATCCATTTTCGCGCACAAATATGAAGACAATGTCATATGTAGCGAGTTGAAAGTATTGGTGTAAATACCGTAGACTTTATCATATTTATGTATATATATATATATATATATATATATATATATATTATATATATATATATATATATATATATCTATATATATATATATATATATATACCGGTATATATATATATATATATATATATATATATATATATATATACTTTTTTTTTTTTTTTTTTTTTTTTTTTTCAACCGACTTCCAATTGCTTCCACCGTCTGGTTTCGACGAATGCAGGCATTTCAAGTAGTGATATGTTGAGTATGGACTACCTTTAGTACGCACACATATTGTTGTGATGTAGGTACGCGCACAAGAGGCACCATGGTTACACAAATTAAAATAAATATGCATGTTGTAAAACAAATATTTATTAAAAAAAATCTTTGCAAACATACTTTGAAAGTATTTGGAGTATATCAGCTTCGAGTATGAATCACTTTTTCAATGCACATTTGTTATGGGGATATAAACACAATCAGGAGACGATCTACGGGTCTGAAATAACACAGTGTTTATGTCATATTATCTTCAATTATTTATCACTGAAATGCATTGGGCTTGTCTGTTATCACTAACACACACACTAATGATTGTCACATACTCTTATAATATAAAATCACTGGTAAATATTTGTATACTGTATATATGTTTATTCTTACATTCTAATACACATATATTTCCATGGCATTTCCATGGTGTTTGGGAGGTGGGATGGGGCTGGGGGGGGGGGGGGGGGCAAGAAGGTCGAAGGGTACGGTACTTGTGGTATGAATATGAAAGGCGTGGTTGACCTAGTTTCGGCGCTACCGATATGTTTTTGTTAAGATCATATATACGGACCTGGCACTGGACGTGACAACATCCAGGTCCGTATATATATGGACGTGGCACTCAGGGAGTTAATCTAGTTATTCAGATGTCTGTTCTTCATCTTATTCCAGAAACTTCGAGATGAATTTACTAAACATCACCATGTCTAAGGGTTAAAGAAAATTATAAATACCCCGATATATGCAAATATTATATTTATATATTTCTTGTTAAGTGCTTATTGCAATAAAATCTTATTGGAATCAGGACTTTCTAAGAATAAATGCAATTCAGTAAGTGCTTGAGCGAGGCAACATCCCGTTTGCATTTCAGCTTTAGCAATTATGAATGCTAAGCGAGTCCAAAATTTATGTTTTCATTAAATAATTTCAATGTGAGCAGAGCAAAATTGTAGAGCATTAGCTGAAAATAAATTGAGACAAATTTGCATAGCACGTTAATGATACCGGTAGACAGAGATATATCGAACAAAATGGGTCATTGTCTATAAAGCCGAGGTCACACTAATTATAGCATTGAGGGACGATCACACTTTCCAAAACAATTAAATCACCCCTGTCAAATCCCCATGCTACTACTGTAGGTACCGTATGGAGCTTTCCTAGTGTCCATCTTCCAATCACGTTAACCCTATTTAATCCGACGGGAGTCTTTTGGGACTTCCCTTGTTTCGCTCCATTAGTTGGGAGATATCAAGACGTATCACCCCATTAGTTTGGCGATACTAAGACACTTCACTCCATTCAGGTGTTTATTTCTTTCTCGATGAGCGCTGGAGAACCTGTAACTTTGAAGAAGTCGGCATTCGGATGGGACATTTTTCTATCGAGAAATATACAAATTTAGCTTGAAAGGGATTTGAGCGGGCATTCAGTAGTTTGAAGAAAGTCTGGGAAGGCATTTTTCTTTGTTCGAAAATAGCAAAAACTACTATTATCCTCAATAATAATTAAACAAAATATCATACGGTAATAACCCACAAGACGTCGAATCCGTGCGTAAAGCTAACCTTCATCTATTGGGACCTGTTTGAGATTAGTTCTAACAGTTATACTTTCATTCACATGTACTGTACCTGGTAAACATCTAAACGGTAAACTTGAAACAGTGAACAGTGAACAAAGGGAAACATTAACTCAGGCAATGTGTTTAACAGTATCTCATCGGCGTGAAAGAATTGTTCAATAATATTTCAAATCACCTTTCACTGCAGGTAATTATACAGTCGCCTGCAGTGATAAGCGGTATTAATTTTATTGAACAATTATGATACGCTGATATAATGTTGAAACATTCCCCTTAGACGCACGATCGAGTCGGTGGTTTCACCATGCAATGTTCACCGTCTAAAATTTATCATATAGAAGTGTGCCATCTACTTGTAAAGATGATTGTATAAAAGATGAAACTCAGGTTACAGTCAGTCGTAGGATAGTGGTACTCTAAAAAACTAAACACCATAATGTAACAACATTTAGACATGTAAACACACAATGCCAAATATACATATATAATCTCGTACCTGTTAGAATGATAAAGTAATAAATATGTAACGCTGCAGTCAAAAATTCAATTATTTTAAACAATCTGGTAATCAAGAAGATTTGAGTCTCTCACGTTATTATATTTTATTGTCAAATTATACTAAGGTTCTTAAACATTATATATACAGTATATTAACCTCAAGCGTACAATAACGCTATTTCGCATCTTACTCTGGCTATCATTGGGCAATCATATGCAGTTTAGCAAGATCTCTAGATTGGAAGAGGGGGCTGGAAAGGAAGAAGACTGGAGAGGTATAGGAAGAAGAAAGACCAAGTAGAGAGTTCTTTTGTAAAAGGGATTAGGGTTCTGAATTGTTGTCTTGATAGCGTAATGCATATATACTGTACGCAGATTTTCGATGTGAGTATCTAGTTTCGAGTTTAGAGCTGAAGTTGGTTGGTGGAAAAAACATAATAATACATGTAGAACAGGAGCAGTAAAAGTGAATGCTAGAACGTGGAGTTGGAATGGAGGAGTAAAAGTATGTGAAGAGTGTTGGGGGGAAAGGGAGAGTTGACGAGACGATAGAGCATGTGTTGATAGAGTGTGAGGCGCATGAGAGGGAGAGAGCTTGAGAAAAAGAAGATGTGTGACAGTATAGGTGATGAGGAGTGGCAGAAAGTAAAGTCAAATGAGGACATGGGAGTGGCGTACATCTTGGGTCTGGATGGTGCGAAGGAAGGGGGGGGGGGGGGGGAGGGGGAGGGGGGGTATGAGAAAGAGGATAAAATGTACTAAACAGTATCTGAAGAACGTATGGAGAGTAAGGAAGGTAAACAGAAGAGTGAGAGAAGGGATGAAAAGACGTTCATCTTAAGCTTTATTTCTTCGAATAAAATCTTCTTTCTCCATCTTTTTACTACTTGATGTCTTGTCTTTCCCTTTATATTCCTGACTTTCCCTAAAGGGAGGAAGCCGTTCTGAAGGCGTGGCTGAGGTGGGAATATCCGGCGAACCCCATTAGAAGAAGAAGAAGAAATAACATACCTCGACTGACCTAACTCACACAGGTTCTTCCTAAACCGAATATATTCGCTTGATAATAGTAAACTACAATTTTATACAAATGTACACAAATATATATATATATATACCTATATATATATATATATATATATATATAGATAGATATACATATATCTATATATACGGTATATATATTATATACTTATATATACCGGTGTATATATATATATATATATAATACATTTAATAATAAGCATGTGTAAATTTTTCTAAAATATATAAATATAATATAATACTATTATGGGATATAATCGGACCATAGCAAGTGCTGTTGAATTATCGGCACACCAAAGTATACATTTTGTTTTTCTATGTGAGTGAGGGAGACAAAAGGCAGAACTGCCTGTGACAAGTGCCTCCCCCAGAGTTAAAAGAGTGACACGGCCAAAATCAAGGGACGTTCGAGCCAAAATGCCTGGACACACAGAGTTTGAAGCAATTTAAGTCATAGGAAGGGAGAAAGACTGATTCTGGGAGAGAGTTCCAGAGCTCAGCTGTTGAATAGAAGAAAGATTGAGAATAACATTTCACTCTTGGGTTGGAGAGCTTCACAGAGTAATTTCATAAACCATGCTGAGATTCCCCACACCAACAATTACATTTTATACAAACTAGTACACTCAGCAGAGTGCATACCTCCACCTACGGTTGCAGGTTCTTTACCTTTAATAATCAAATATATATATTTCAATCCCAATACCAAACACATCCCAATTAAATTAGTGTCATAAGCTTACATTTTTTTCTGGATCCGGGTTCCAGGATATGATCTCGATCTCCTCCTAAATTGAATCACTTCTTCCTTGGGCGCATATCCTATCTGTCCACCAAAATTCGTGAACATCGGTTCATAACTTTGTGAGGTATCTTGTTAACAGACAGACAAATACACAAACGTAGACGAAAATATAACCTCCGTCCAACATCGTTGGCGGACGTAATAAAATTCTTATACCAGGGGTTTTACCAGGGTTGTATATTGGTTGTGGTGAGTTCTACCTGACTGGAGAATTCTAAGGTCATATAATACATGCATAGAAATCAAATAGAGCACCGAGTTTAATTATAAAGAACAGTTTTATTTATGTTAACTCTTACCGTACTTATACTTGTCAAAGAGAGTTATACATGAATACAATTATAAGTTTATACGACGGAATACTGTCCTAGCACGATCGAGGATCTAGATGGAGCTCAGGTATACAATACATTTTTAGCTTGCCTCTTAAACAATGAAGTATTATGGAAACACTTATAAGTCGTACAACAATATGTGCTAGTTCAATATTTATACATAACACTCTAAGCACTTGTACAATAGACGAGGATTTATACTGAGTCAAATATAGTGGACTCTAACTTTCTATAAACACCTGCGCACTGGTGAGAATTAGGCAGAGGCAATGGTTGGGACTCTAACTTTACATAGGCACCTACGCACTGGTGAGAATTAGGTAGAGTCAATGGTTGAGACTCTAACTTAAGATACCTCATATCAGGTCTTAATGAGGCTCCTTAAATTTCATGACACTGGGCACCTCATCGGACAAACGCGAGTATGTTTTAGCACAGAGCTAGATATACTTGACTATCCTTACAGTTATATTAATCGGTAGTGAAGTTCCGTTCAGGTACTAATGGTGTGGGTACTTTAATATAATATCTCCAATGTCATGACACAGTGACAATATATCGGGCTAACGCGAGTAAATAATAAGGTCATGACCATTACTATGTTCCTCGATTGCCGCTGACCTTTATAAGAGGTTCAAAGAACTCGGGGCAGTGTGTAGTTAAAACTTTGAATTGCAAGTGTCCGCTAACATGTTGTTGGACAGATGTATTAAGGACTTTTCTATGCAGAGTGCCAGTTACGGTGTCTCGCAAAGCTCTGAACTAATCAAATGACCTTGCCATGTCAAGTATCAGTCGAGAAGTTAGAGTGCGAATTTAATAATAGAAGTAAGGTGGGGACATGTCCGTGAGCTTATACTTCTACTATTAAAAGTGCTACCAACTAGGGATTCCAATGGTATTACTATGTCATGACACGTGATAATAACGATTCCCTCAATAGAGAAAAATGACTCCTCAGACCTAGGAAGATATTCGGCATGCCTTCAATCGTCCACTGAATGGGAGACTAATCCTAGGACTATCACCACTAGTATGCCAGTGTTATGAAAGTCCTAGAATTGCTTGCCCTGTTCAGCTTTCGTCGGGATAGTGACGACTTTGGCTGAGATGTCCCGGGGTAGGTGTGCAGGGGTCACTCGGTCATAAGTCCGGTCAGGGGCGGATCTAAGGGGATTAGGAGGGCCCCTTAGAAACTGGCGGGCAGGTGATTCGGCCATTGGGTGGAAGTAGGGCGTAAGTGCCTGCTCTTGTGATGGTGATGGTGATAGTGATCCTTCTTTCCCTGGCTGAATACTATTTTTCTTTTAGGAACTTCTTGTGATGTTGATGGTATATTAATATTTTTACCGGGTGTTGATGGGAGTTCTGGTGCAATGGCGGCAATCCGGGCATCTCGTCTGGTGTTCGTAGGGGGCGTGGAAGTATCATTTTTAGGACAATATTGGCGTGTATTACTCGTGGAATTTTGGTGATTTTGGTACACGTGGTATTACTCCGTGGGCATATTTTGTTGTTGTCGATGTTCTTCTCTTCTTCTGGCTCGACTTTGGTCTTCTTCCTCTCGTTCTCCTTATTGACGATGTTGGGTAATTTCGGTATGCCGGGCATAGTGTTTATTTGTGTCTTCATTATTCCAGTCTGTGATCGCCTTCTTTGTTCTAGTTTAGTTCCTCCTTTATTTTCTTCCGGAAGTCGTTTTCCCTGGTGGCCGCCATCTTGTCTTTCCCGCTCGTCGTTATTTCTTCTTGGTTTCATTTCATTTACATCTTCTCTTGTTATTGTCTTCTCTATCTCCTTCTTGGTTTTGTTCTTCTTTCCGTCGTTATTCTGGACGATGATATGGGGGGGGGGGGGGGGGGGCTGGAATGCTGCATCTTGTGGTTATTTCTTCTTTGTTTATTCTGTCTCTCATCGTTATTCGTTTTGCTTCAGTTCCTCCTTCCGTATTCCGGTAACGTTTTTCCATACGTTTAGTTCCGTGTTCCTTTGGGGTTTTCCTTTCATTGTTCATGGGGGTCTTTATTAAAGGAGTTATTTTAAAAATAATATAAACAAGGATCAGACACACTGTACCGACAAGGAAAATAATTATTGGAATTAGTTAACTTTTGATTTTCCAAACACAGTAAATATATTAATACATACATGTAAATATAAGCTTACAGGTAAAGGCCCATCCGGTAAAAAAAAAAAAAAAAAAAAAAAAAAAAAAATCAAGCAGTGGTTACAACCCCCAAAACATTAAACTAAAGCTAGTATCTGAACCAAACAAAACAAGGATTAGGATCGTGGCCCACGTCGCGGCAAAACCATCAAACGCATTTACTGCGGCTCAGCGATGATGGTGAAGATGACACTCCCGGTTTGGGGTGAATTCAACCCCTTTAAGCTATATGGCATGGGGAAAATAAACTGGTAAATTCTAAGCCGACAATTATTTTATTTTATTTTTTAACCCGCACAGGAAAAATGGTGAAGCTTTGCAGAACTGAGGGACAAGTACCAGTACTGGTAGTCTGCGCTCCAATTTGGATGTAAAAACATTTGTGCCAGCATTCTTAAAGAATTATTTCCCTTCACAGTGCCTAATACCAAGCTAATACTGTGGGAATTAATCTTCTTTAAATAGAGAACACGGGTTAGCAATTCCAATATTAGAGGTAACAAAATTTGTCAAGTTATTTCGTAGAGGCTTTTGGGCTGCAAATATCTGGGCTTTCAAACATTCATCAAAATTATCCTGACAGTCACGACAAGCACATCGTAGGGAAATCTGCCTGCATCATATTCGGGAGACATCCTTACATGTCATGGAACATCGTCCATAGGTTGTGGGGAATCGGCAAGGTGGTAGAAACTTTCGGCCAAGTTCAAAACTTTGAAATTTGTGTCGTGGCATATGAAAGAATCGTAGCTCTTAGTAGCGGTAACATAGTCAATCCTAGCACTCAGTATCGCTTATTACTTCTTAGTAAGCTGCTAGTAGCTCATCTTTGTGTGTCACACACACACATATTAAACACACAATACTAAAAACACATACACACAACCATACTAAACACACACACACACACACACACACACACACACACACACACCGACACACGTGAAAAGAGTTGAGATTAGGATAGCTAGAATAGAAAGTAAGTGAAATTTATGAAGAATATATACAGTAGATGTAGTCAAACACACACCCCATGGTTAAATATAGCGGCGGATGAATTTCAAATACTTACACACACAAACACACATACAACCATACTAAACACACACACACACACATACCTATGGACATTATAGTCAAGTTTACTGTAATATAATATATAATATTAATTCATACGTATTCAACGAAACAGAGAAAGGGGCGACGGAACACGAAAGTGGTCCCGGACCCTAAAAATTGGAACTTTAAATGCTGTTTCTGTTCGGGCTTTGTCCCCCAGCTATGGGGTATGTACATACATACATACATACATACTATACATACGTATAATTGGAACCTGAAATACAATTATCTTCTTTCATCAAAGATTTATGGTGGCTAAATCATTGATACGTTGCAATATTGAGGCATGAACCGTAAACTAAGGTCAAAAGCATGTGATGGATGAAGACATGTGTTAAACTCTTTCAATCAGACGACAACGTCTTTGGTATACCAATGCTAATGCCAGAAAATATTAATGAGCTTAGGAAGGATCTTTAGTAGAGCAGAAGTTAAAGACTATCTCAACTAGAGGATATGACTTTTTTAGATATCTTGTTTACAGACAAACAAAGGTAAAAGCATAACCTCCTCCAGCTTCGTTGGCGGATTTAGTTAACCATCTAACTCTAACAGGTTCATCGTATGCTGAGAAAAATAATTTGGAAGTTAGAAGAATAATACAGAAATTGGCGTATCATAAATTGTAACCTCTATATTTTGACCTAGAGTGGAAATGTAAATCAAATAACAATGGTAGTGTATACATTTAGTTTCCACCCTAATCTGAAAGTACATACACTCAAATTCATCTTCCACTTAAAATATTAACTTGAATACAAATATTCAATTCCATATATTTATCGATAAAAAATACTTTAAAATGTATTGAGTTTTGAAAATCTCAGTAGCATTACCTATTTTAAAGATAACATCATTTACGTAATAGTAGAGCGTGGAATCTCTCAAAACCGTTCAACGTTATCTATTCTATATATCAATTACTCATAATATTTTGTGGACCTTTTCATGTTTTTTTTTTATACATATTACAGTTATTGAGATTGATTTAGGCTATACTCTGACATGGCATGCTTTTTTTTGAAGATTTGTTAGCTAAAAAAGAGATTTTTGACTAACTCGGGTCATTGTTCTGATGACGACCCATTCTCTATCTTTGTGAAGCTGTGCGTCTACCTGGTGTAATACCTGGTTATGTTAGCTAGCTAGCTAGGAATGGTCTGAGCTAGGTTAAGGTCAGGGTACCCTTCTCATCTTGGAGGGGAGTGCCTTTTAACTGTTTGGATGAGGGCTTCAATGTGGTCGGTGATGGTCTCTTGAATTATTCCCGTGGATGCAGCTTTTGCTTCTTCTTGGAGGGGGTCTGTGTCTGTAGTACCTGTGAGGCGTCTTAATTGCGTAGTGACGGGACATTTAAGAATGTAGTGCAGCAACAACTCTAGTGTTTTCGAGACAGTGCTCGCATGTTCTGTCATTGCTTTGTTTAATCTCAGTCACGCACATGTACCTGAGCCGCAGTCTATGTATGCTAACTCGTGTCTCCCTTCGTACTGGGTGTGGAAGTTGAAGGGGTTGGCCGTGGGTCGCCTGTTGATACCAGTCTGCCGAGTATGAATTGGGGAGTATCGCTCGATGTGACTGGTATCTTAGATTAGTGGCCTTTTTGCTAGTTTTATTTTTTATCTTTGAAAGAGACGTGCGAAGTGGCAGGGTGGTGATATTGAGTCTGGTGGCGAGTTTTGCTGCCTCGTCTGCTTCCTCATTCCCCTGGATTCCACGTGACTGGGAATCCATAGGGAGGTGAAGAGACGGCCCTGGCTGGTTATTTGCTGCAATGTTGCCCAGATGCTAGTCGTGAGTCCGATGTTGTCTTTTGGTTTCTTGTTTTTTATTGTTGCAATGGCAGATCTGGACTCGGTGTTGTTGAGTGTGTTACCTTGCCTCTGCTCTGCATCCCTCAAGGCTTGCATGATTGCTGCCAGTTCCGTTTGGAGAGTTGAGAAGCCATCTGGTGTCCTCCACATCCCTGCCTGGCCATTTCTCACATAGGCTGCCCCGCTGCGCCCGGAAATGGGGTCGAGCGAGCCATCAGTAAAGTAGACGAGGGGGTGATGTCTCATGAGTGAGTTGATGGTCTCTTCTGCTTGTCTTCTTAGTGGAGCTGAAATGTTACCTGTGTGTCTAGCGCCTTCAGCTCCACTCTTGAAGTTTACCATTTGTTCACTTCATGGGGCTGGTGGGGTCCAAACAGGGTGTGTAGTGTCAACTCCCTCTCTCAGCAGGTGGGTGATCTCAAACCTATTGATTGTATTGGCCATCTTCTGAGTCCAAGTAGTGCTGGGGAAGAGGTCTCTTCTTTGTGGGGCAGAGGCAAGGATTTTTCTAGTCACGTCTTCCATGCTGTCTTTGATACAGCTTCGAGCTACAAGGCAAGCAGCGTTCTTGCCGACCCTGATGCTGATTGGGTCTAACTTTGTTTCTAGTTGCAGGTTAGCAATCAGAGTCCACATTGGGGCCCCGAGCATCAACCCGAATGCCTGGTTCTGTGCAACTTCGAGCCTCTGGAAGCTGGTCGGCTTCAGGGCGGCCAAGGCGGGGGATGCATAGTCGATCAGCAACCTTACAGCATGAGTGTAATACATCCTGAGCACGCTGAAGTCGGCCCCCGATCTAGTGCCAGTGATCGCCCTCATGACCCGGCTTCTGTTGATGGCCCGCTCTCTGAGGTACTCAACTTCTACTTTGAAGTCGAGTTTGTTGTCAAACCAAATCCAAAGGCACTGATGCTGCTGGACCCAGTTGATGACTGCTCCTTGTAATCTCAGCTTGTCGTTTGGCGTGGGGAGGTTCAGTGCAATGGCCTTTGTTTTCGCTCCATTGACCTTGAGGCCCAGTTCATTGCAAACTTCCTCAATCCTGTTTAGGGCATTTTGGGCTTGTCGGAGTTTGTTGTTTCCCCGGACAATGAGTTGCAGGTCATCAGCGTAGCAAAACAGCTTGACCCAGTGTCCCAGGTGCAGGGAAACCAGGATCCCCATCAGCACATTGAAGAGTGTCGGGCTGAGGATACCTCCTTGTGGGGTTCCGTTTTCTAGAATTTTGTTTGACGAAGTCTGCCCCTGGAACCTATCCCTCGCTTCTCGATTGGTGAGATAGTCTCTTATCCAGGCCAGGAGCTTGCCACGCACTCCCTTTCTGACCAGAGACTGCAAAACAGCATCTCAGCTTGCAAGCTCGAAGGCCTTTTCAAGGTCTAAGAAGATAATTAGTGCTCACTTCACTTCACTTCCTCAAGTACTGCCGCAATGTTATCGGCGGTTCCTACACCTTCTCGGTATGCAAACAGTCTTGGGTGAAGCTGGCCCATTTGGTGAGCAAGACTGGCCCTGACCATCCTCTCTGACGTCTTGCCAAGGCAGCTAGTTAGGATGATGGGTCTATGTTGAGTAGGACTCCTTGGTGGCTTTTGGATTTGATGCCATTCTCGTTCCACAGCAGGATGCTAACGTTAATGTTTGGATGCATGTTGATGTTTGTTCCTGTTGTCTGTGGTGCAATCGTTATGTGTTATTCTGAGCTTGACGTCTTCCTGGAGGTCATCTTCATGTGTCGTCTTGTGTGCTTTGGCCATGCTCCTCATATTTCTTCGCATGCTGATTTGTGTATTGGGTGGTTAATTTGTTGAGTAGTTGCTGTGCTCGGTTGTTTGGGTAGGGTCGGTGTTTCCTTCGGGTGAGACTGGCTTGTTTAATTTGGGGTCTCTGTTTGACATGCTGCTTGTTGTGTTGGTCTTGGGTGCGTCGTCTGCTGTTTTCTCAATGTTGTTTTGGTTCTTGACTTGCTGTTGGCAGTTGGGTACGGAATTTCAGTTGTTGTTTGGTTGATCTTGGGCAATTTGATTCTAAAGGTGTGTTTGTGATTAGGGTAGGTGGAGGTGTTACTTTATTCCTTTCGACTTTTCTGCTTCAAGATTGAGTCATCTATAAGTTTTTCAAGTTTTTCCTCATCAAGTTGGATTTGACCTAGGCTTGCTACTCCAACTAGGAGAGTTTTAAGCACACCTAGTGGCATGGTGACTGCCCTCTCGTCATCTTTAATGTGTCTGTCCTGGCGTTTTTGTTTGTGGTGTTGTGCTGCTTCATGGTAATTCATGCTTACGAAATTGGGTAGGGGTAAGTTGTCTGAGTAGTGTTCTTAAGTTGGGGCCGATAGTCTGTTGTTCCATGCATTTCCACTGGGGGTGGAGCAGTTTTGGTGTAAGGGGCTCTTGACGGGGTTGTTTTGCTCTCCTTTGTTATGGTATCTGTGAATTATGTCCTTCCTTATCTGGCATTTGATGCTCCAGGCATGGTGAGGGCCATGGCAATTTGAACGTCTGGCAGTTGTTGGCTCGTTTTTATATTTCTGGAAACAAACCTCGGTTTTATGTTTCCCTGCTTCCCTGCACAGATTCCACATACCAAAGGTCTGTTGCATCGATCCTGCATATGATTCAGTTTTTGGCACCTGACACATCTCTTTGGTTCTGGGATGTAGGGTCTAAGGGTGAATGTGCCAAAGATACCCAGGTAAATCTCGTTGTCCTTTATCTGTCCTTCAACCTCGATGATCACTTGTCTTGTATTCACTTTGACCTTTCTTGCTTCATCATCAGTGTGGGTTACTTCACATCTTTTGGCTGATTTGATTTGCCTGTGCTTGAGAAGACGCTCAACACCCGCCTCTATTAGTGGAGCAGATAACTGCAAATTTCAGGAGAATCGTTCATTTCCGGAAACAAGCACCAAATTTGGCACACATACTCCTTGGGGATTGCTCTTTTGATAACACCCGTTAGCTACCTAAAAATTCAAGATGGCGGCCATTTTTTAAGATGGCCGTCATTGAATATACAGAAATATTGCATTTCGCAATAAAATCGCAAAGACTTGTCCTATTTGAATGATCTCGGTGTCAAATCATACATTTTTCACTATGTAGAATCCGAATTTGGAACCATGGACTTACTCACTAGCTTCCTTGTACCATAATATTAGTCCTGGAATCCTAATATTCTGCTAAATTAGAGGTTCATGTTACGTCTGACTCGGCTAAAATGCATGGTAGTGTATATCGTAGTAGTGTTAGAGGTTTAGTATGTGTAGCATCGTCCTGTACAAGGCTTCCAAACTGTACATGACACGATGCGGTGGGGGGGGGGGACGTTGAGAGACTTGCAGCGGAAGGTGTAGAGTAGTAGCTCAACAGAGCGGATGTCAACGCACAAAGTGAAGACAGTTCCAGAACTTCCAGACTCCTTCACCAATGTCCGGCCTGCCTTCTTCACCAAGAAGAAACCCTCTCCTCCCCAGAATGGTGTGACACACCCAGACACCAGTCTGCTGAGGCCACAACTGGCAATGGAGTATGAGTGGCTGGAGAAGGTCACTGTGACAGATGGGCCAGTGGATGTGACTTGGTCAGCCCACCATGCTTCACAGAAGAGAGGAAAGCCATTTGAGGTCAGCATTACATCACTTTTGCCTCTGCTGCGAGATCAGGCCCACTCGGTTGCTACAGTCAAGCATGTGATGGACAAGATCAAGGAGATAGTGGCATTTCTGAACCCCGGTCAGGTGCCAGTCATTGCTGCTGACCAGCCAATATATGCAGTAGCCAAGCAGGTCCAGTGGCACTGGCCTGAAATCTACGGTGAGGAAAAGTTCGTCATAATGTTCGGAGGCTTGCATATTGAGATGGCGGCACTGAAGTCCATTGGAACTCTACTCCAGGACAGTGGTTGGACAGGAGCCATCTTGGAGGCAGGGATAGCATCTCCTGGGACAGCAGATTCATTTCTGGCATCTTCGAGCATCACTAGGACACGACAGATGCACCAGATAACAGCATGCAGTCTGTACAAGCTTCTGAAGGCAGCCCACACGGACTACTCGAAAGAGACAGATGAACAACCCGAAGAGGTGCCTAGCTTCGAAGCTTGGTGTGAGCATTGCAAACTGCAAAGTCCCCAGTTTCATTTCTGGTATATGGTGCTGTCAATGGAACTGGTGATCCTCTTGTTGATCCGATCATTCAGGGAAGCCAACTTCTTCCTGTACTGTCAGTCACTGGCTGAGCTGATACCGTACTTCTTTGCCAACAACAATGTAAACTATGCACGGTGGCTTCCGATCCACTACAGAGACATGGTGACCCTGGAACAGAAGCATCCTCAGCTGGCTCAGGAGTTCCAGAGTGGAAACTTTGTTGTACACAAATCGAGCCGACAGTTCTCAGCAATGGCTATTGACCAAGCTCACGAGCAGGCCAACGCTGTCATCAAGGCAGACGGGGGTGTGATCGGCGTGACTGAAGACCCATCAGCACTGAGAATATGGATGATAGCTGGTCCTTAAGTCAGCCACTTGGTTGCACAGTATCAGGCAGCATGTGGGACCAAAGAGGGTACTGAACACACCAGCCACCATGAGGAGACAGAACGAGCACAAAGAGTGTTCCTTGAGAAAGTAGAAAAGCTCTCACAAGCCATGACAGATATGTGCAATCCTTTCCAGGAGGAGAGTCGGGACCTGCTTTCGCTTGATACAAAGGATATTGCTCACCACACTGCCGCCGAGCTGATTGGCACACACCTTGAGAAAGGCAAGGTCCATTTCCAGGAGTTTATGAAGGGACTGGAAGGGGAAGAAGAATCCACCTTCTATGAACCAATCAAGAAGAACAGGGTTGACTTTTTCCGACAGGCACCAGCCTCTGTTGACTCTTCAAAGCAAAAAGTGCTGAAGGAAGACTGTCAACTGTTCTCCAAGCTGTTCATATCATGCCAGAGCAGAGAGTGTGACTTGAAGGAGTACTTCCGTCATGAGAACCAGTCACATCCTGCTGCCCTCAGTGATGGTGGAAAGCTCCACACCTGTCAGAAATCCCACCTCACTACCATTCTTCAGAGCCAAGTTACAGCCCCTGAGGCAGAGCCAGACGCCGACACCATCATCATTGATGGTGCAGCGTTGGTGAGCAGTCTGCCCCCACGGAGTTCAAAGACGTTCGAAGAGTACGCAATGCTCGATGTCCTTCCTAGAATACAAGCATGCTCTACCAAGTACAAGAGAACAGACATTGTGTTTGATGTCTACCGGCCATCTAGTCTGAAAGCTGAAACTAGATCAAAGCGAGGACGCGGGGTGAGACGCAGGGTGACAGGGAAGGGCAAAATTCCCTCAAACTGGCGAAACTTCTTTAGAGAAAATGACAACAAAGCCGAGCTGTTCAACTTTCTGGCTGATAAGATTGCACGTCTGGCCACACCAAATGTGGTAATTGTGACCAAGGAAGAAGATGCTGTCAGCAACCGCACTATCAATCTTGCTGGGGTGGCACCGTGCAGTCATGAAGAAGCTGACACGCGGATCTTTGTGCATGTCAGGAATGCAACAGAAGCAGGCAGCAAAGTCATCATGGTCAAAGCCAGCGACACAGATGTTGTCGTCATCGCAGTCAGTGTTCTGCAGGCACTTCAGGAGCTAGGTCTGCAGCAGTTGTGGGTTGCCTTTGGCCAAGGACAGAACCTGAGGTGGGTTACTGTACATGACTTGTGTTGCACTCTTGCAGAAAAGAGCAAAGGGATGCTCTTCTTCCATGCCTTCACTGGCTGCGATGTCGTTTCAGCATTCCGTGGCAAAGGGAAGAAGTCTGCTTGGCAAACCTGGGATGTTTGTGATGAGGCATCCGGTGTCTTCAGCAAACTCAGCCAGTACCCACCGGTAGTTGATGATTAAGACCTGGAGACCTTGGAGAAGTTCGTGGTCATGATGTACGACAGATCCAGCACAGCTGAAGGTGTCGATGATGCGAGGTTGGACATGTTTGCTCGGAAGCAGAGGCCGTACGAAGCCATTCCTCCAACCCGAGCAGCACTGAAGCAGCATGTGAAGCATGCTGCTTACCAGGCGGGCTGCATCTGGAGTCAGTCAACAGTACGTCAACCAGAAATGCAGACTCCTGCCAACTGGGGCTGGACCAAGAAAGGAGATCTGTGGCAGATCGTTTGGACAGAGCTCCCACCCATTGCAGAGAGTTGCCAGCAGCTGACCAAGTGTGGATGCAAGTCGGAATGCTGCGGTCGATGCAAATGCTACTGCTTTGGTCTGACCTGCATGGCACTGTACAGCTGCAGATGCGAGGTTTAGAAGCGTTGTAGTATACTCATCCATGCAGCAAGACAATAAGTGACAAACAAGTATAGGCCTACTGCCTACATGTACATCCAATAATATATCGGACTGATGGTGCCTATGATATGGGCACTTTTTACCCTAATTATGATTCCGGGACTGATATTATGGTACAAGGAAGCTAGTGAGTAAGTCCATGGTTCCAAATTCGGATTCTACATAGTGAAAAATTTATGATTTGACAGCAAGATCATTCAAATAGGACAAGTCTTTGCGATTTTATTGCGAAATGCAATGTTTCTGTATATTCAATGGCGGCCATCTTGAAAAATGGCCGCCATCTTGAATTTTTAGGTGGCTAAGACTTTGGCAGAGTCGATATTTTAGAACTCTAACTCCTTAACACTTGCTTAGAATTTGGCAGAGTCACTAGGTTGGGACTCTAACTTTATAACACTTGTGGGAAATGAGACAGAGTCAATACGTTGGGACTCTGACTCTAAGATACCTCGTCACTGGCATCGATTTCGTTCAGATTTCTATTATATCTCCAGCATTAACACTTGGAGTAAAAGTTGAGATAGCAGCTTGCAGTCGTCTGGATCTCCGTTGGGCCGTCCTGGTTGGCCTGTCGTGTGAATCAGTTGTTTAGTTACAGATGGAGTAATGGGAATAAGATCTTAAATGAGGCTCCTTGGTATCATGACACTGGGCACCTCATCGGACTAACGCGAGTATGTTTTAACCCTCGTCTAGCGGGGGGATTTGGGCTATTTTGGGAATATTCAGGCCCTCCTGAATGATCAATCAAGTATCTGCATGAAAAGAAATGTATTCAGCAAAAAACTAGGCGCTACAAGCTTCAAAATGAGACCAGAACGAGCTACGTAGCACTCGTCGTTTTGATGTAGTGGTACTACCAACATGGGAGTTTAGCATATAGCGGCATATTTTTTCCAGCTACGCTCACTACTGGCTACACTGCCGGCCTCTCGAGAACAGAGGGAGCGTGAGTCAGTGGGCGGCGGTAAGCCCTGGGTGTTGGTCGTGTGGCCTGCTGCGCTCCCGGCCATTTGCACTCGATTTTAACCCTTTAAAAGCCTTAATAATGCTCCTAACTTGCTGCTTGTTAGATACAGACTTAAGTCGGGCCCCGCTCTTTAAGTGTTAAGTACTCAACTATCCTGATTGTGATATTACTCGGTGATGAAGTTCTGTTCAGGTACTCTTGATGTGGGGTCTTTAATATAATGCCTGTGTCATGACACAGTGACAAGATATCGGATTAACGCAAGTAGATAGTATGATCATGACCAATACTATTTCCTTGACTACCACTGACCTTTGTAAGAGGTTCAAGGAACTCGGGGCGGTGTTTAAACCTTTTGCTTACTATTGTCAGTCACCATGCCAGTGGACAATAGTAAAAAGGACTTCTATATGCTGAGTGCTTGTGAAGGTATCTCGCAAAGCCCTGAACTACTTGGGGAACCTTAGCATGCCAAGTATCCTGAGGTAGTGGTGGAAATGCTTTTTTAATAAAAGGAGTCAATTGGGGACATGGCCAGCGAGTTTAGACTTCCTTTATTAACCCTTAATTAGCGGCTCACCACATAAGTCGAGTTAAATAAAGCTGGACTATGTGGCGGCGCTCGACATAACTCGAGTGGCAATTTCAGCACGTAATGTTGCTGAGAGAGAGAGACAAGTGGTGGCAGGAGAGTAGCGAGCGTATGACTGCTCCAGACCACCGCGGCGAACATACTGACACGAATCCCAGCTCCCTCCTCCCTCTCTCACTCGCTATATAAGGAATTGTATCGGGAAAGTGGCTAATTACATGCTTTTTGCACTCGCGTTGCACGGTTATTGCAAGAAAACTAGCCATCATAAAAGGATCGTTATGGTGTCATTCGAAAGCTCTGTTTATGCCCTTTCAGGGATAGGTACTTGTTTTACGTTCTGGGTCTTATTTAGGCATGAAAATGATCACGTAAACAGCCCTATTTTGGCTAAAAACACCCCGCTGGGCGGTACATATAAATAAACCGCATAGGCCGCTCGTAAGGTGTTAAAGGTGCATGCCTATTAATGATTTCGATGTTGTTTCTGTGTCATGACACGCAATAAGTTAGGTAAAGTAACTCCTCAGACCTGTGGGATATTGGGCATGCCTTTTATTCCAACTGAATGGGAGGGTAATTATAGGACTGCAAACCACTAATATTACAGTGTTATTTGAAGCCCTAGAATTGCTTGCCCTGTTTAGTTTTCTCCAGCATAATGATGACATGTGCTGAGATGTCCCGGGGCTGATGTGTGGGAGGCAAAAGGTCACAAGTGCGGTCAGGGGTTAATCTAGGGGATTAAGGGGACCCTCTAGAAGCTGAGAGGCAAGTACTTTTACCTTTGAGTGGAACAGGGGCATAGGTGTTTTCTCTGGTGGTGGGAATAGGAGTCCTTCTCATCCTGGCTGAACACTATCTTTCTTTTTACTTGTTGTTGGGAGCTAGAAGATATTTGAATGGTTTTCCCGGGTGTAGTAGGACATCCCGATATAATGGTGACTACCCGGGTTTCTCTGCGGGTGGAGATAATGGGTATGCTGGTGGTATTTACATAATTGCTGGCTCGGATATTCTTGTGGGAAAACTGGGGCTGTATTTGCACGTGTGATAGTCCTTCGTGGTTAGATGTCTTCGTAGGTGTCTTCTTACTTGTCTTCGTAGGTGTCTTCTTGTTTACCTTCGCCCTCTCGTCTTTATGATTAGTTGTCTTCGTAGATGTCTTCGTAGTATTTGTAGTGATGCTGGCTCGGATATTCTTGTTGGAAAACTGTGGCTGAATTTGTACAAGTATTCCTCCTCGGTTAGTTGTCTTCGTAGGCATCTTCGGGTTTTCCTTGGCTCTCTCGTTAGATATCTTCGTAGGTGTCTTCTTGTCCTTCTTTGCCTTCTCGCCTTTATGTTTATTTGCTTCTTCCATCTTCTTGTTGGTTTGGGATAATTTTGGAATGCGTGATAGAGCGAATATCCTTTGTTGTGTTGTGTTTGTTGGTTCTGGTGTTTCCTTTTCTACGTAAGTTCCTCCTTTAATCGCGACCGGAAGTCGTCCTCTTTGGTGGTAGCCATCTTGTCCTTTCTTGCTTTCATTCCTCTGGTGTTTATTTCTTGTCTTCATTTCCTTCTCTGCTTCCTTTTTCGTTTCCTTCTTATCCATATCGTTTGTTCTGCTGTTGTTTCTGGGGTCTGGAATGTAGTGTCTGGAGTTTGTCTTTCCTTTGTTAATTTTGTCCGCTTCCGTTGTTCGTTTTACTTATGTATCTCCTCTTTCTTTTTGTCTTCCCGCTTCTTCTATCTCTGGTCTTTCGGGAGTTTTCTTTTTTCTGTTTGTGGGTAGCTTTGATAATTCCATTATTATATTTCCCACTTGGGCTTTGTAGGCACGCCCTCGTGCCTCAAGGTGGAATATAAAAAAGTTACCTTGGCGAGTGAAAGTTGGAAGGGAATGCAGGTATTCCCACCAATCCAGGGAACGTTGATTCGTGGTCCTGCTCGGGTCGGTGTAGATGTTGAGGAAAGATGGTTTGCCTTCGATAATGGCTGCTGATACTGCCTCGTCTAGATACCTGATTTTGAAGTATTTCTTCTGATCTGGGGACCACTTCACCTTCTTCACAAATGGCGAGGAATTAGGCATGGTGGTGCGTGAAGTTTGAAGATGGCTAGCAGTGGTACTTGTTGCTTCTGTGATGGCGGAGAGGTGAGTGATGACCTGGTTGGTGACCTGCGGGGTTTTAGTGAGTCTCGCGGACGCAAAAGTACCAGGAGACAGACAACTGTCAAAATATGAGTGTGAAATGGATGTATTTGTGTTTGTTGCGGATGAGATTCGCAGTGTTTTAGAAGTGTTTGTGTGTGTTGTGTGGTTTGTTTTGTGTGTGGGGGTTTGGAAATGGGTTGAGTTAAATTTTGCTAAAAAAAAATGGGGAAAATCGATTTGGTGGTTGTGACAGACGTCCTGATCTAGTGTTGAAATGCGATCTGGGAGGAGGTTCTGGGCTGGTTTTGGGGGAGGATGAAGGGGTGGAGGGGGAATTTGGGGGGCGAGGATTTGGGGTGGTAGGTTGAGAGTGGAGGTTATGATATGGGTTGATTTGTTGGGAAATTGACGATTTTCTTTGAGATCTCCTGGGGTTTGTGGGAATGGTGGATGGGTAAGGTGATAGGTGAGGTGGGGTAAGGTACGGGCGTGGCTGGTTGATGGGTTGGTGGGTTGGTGGGTTTGGAGATGAGTTGTGGTGATGGTTTGGTGACGACGATGTTGAGTGAGTAGGATGAGGTGTGGTTGAGGGTGTTGATCGAGTTGGGGTTTGAGGTTGACGTTGTGGGGTTGTTGGTGATGGTGCAGGGAGGTTTCTTACAGGTAGAGGTTGGGGAAGGGTTTCGAGAGTTGGTGTGGGAGAGAGTGATGAGGTTGTGGTGGACTTGGGTGAGGAATGTGATGAGGGTTATGGAGAAGGTGTGGGTGATGACTGTGGGCGTTTTCTTTTGGGTGAAGATGGTGAGGATGTGGGGGGTGATTTGGATGGGCGATTGTGGTGGGGTTGAATTTTGTGACTGGTGGTGGTTGGTGTGATTTGTGCAGGAATTTGTGGGTGTATTTTTTTTTTTTTTTTTTTTTAGAGAGTGTGAGTGAGGTCGGGGGCGTAATTTATAGTGAGTGCGGAGGTAAGGTTGTGTGGGGCGTTTATGCTTGGTGGTTTTCGGGTGAATTTTTTGGGGGGACGGGGTTGAGTGTGGAGACGGAGAGGGTGGTGGTGCTGAATGGTGATGTTGTGGAGGTTGTGGTGTTCGTTGGTGATGTTGTCATATGTTGTGGGGTTTGTAGAGGTGGTGGTTTCTCTCATCAGTGGTGGGGTGTCAGGATGTTGATTTTGTTGTGTAGGTGGTTGGTTATTGCAGTCCCCATTATTAGTCAATGGACGATAGAGTCTTACGAATTTATTACAGTAGGTCCTAGTTTCCCCGTGGTAATCCACGATGATTTGATATGGATTGGGGACTTTGATTACCTTATAAGGTCCTACATATCGGGGGCCTAATTTGTTCACTACAGGTACAGGTAATTTTGCTACCATTACTGTGTCACCTATTGCGAAGGGATTGTTGGGGTTGGTAGTGTAGCGTTGTACGTCTTGACATCTTTGGGCAGTATGCAGGGTGTTATTGAGATGTTGCAGGAGGTCAGTCGTGATGATGGAGGTAGATGGTTGGGCGAGGTGGTGCAACGGCAATAAAAGGGGGGCTACACCATAATTATACTCTTTCGTGTGGAGAGATGCCGTCTTCTCTTGGGCATGAGTTTATTCCCCACTGGATCATCTTTACCTGTGCTGGCCAGTCTGATGTTTGTAATGCTATCATCCATGTTCGTAGCTGATTGTTTATTGTGCGGTGACTGTGCTCACAAACTGAGTTTCCTTGTGGCCAGTATGGTGAGGAGTGTGCTATTTTAATTCCGCATTTCTGAGCGAACGCTTTCCAAACTTGTCCTGTGAACTCTGGGGCATTATCCGACAGTAAAGTGAGGGGCAATCTGAAATTGGGGAAAATCTCAGTGGCTGATAATTCTGCGACGGTAAGTGCATTGTGATCCTTCACTGGGCAGGCAAACAGGAATTTGGAGTATATATCGACGAAGGTGGCGATAAAACGCTTCCCATTGCTGGCAGGAAAAGGTCCCATCACGTCAAGAGATAGTGTCTGCCATGGTATCTTTGCAGAGATTTTTCCTCTTGGGCCGGGGGGTGTACACCTATTTTGCCCAAAGTAAATGGCTTGCAGGCTCCTGACACACGTTTGGCTATGACTGAGGGGCTTGCAGTCCAATATGAGTCTTTGAATACCTTGATCATTTTCGCTTGCCCTAAATGGATTCCATTTCCTTCATGGAGAACGATCATGACGTCTTGTGCTTTTTGGGGTTCGAGGACAATGTGTCCAGATTCGGTGTAAAGCTGGTCTCCTGACTGGGTCAAGTGATAAAAGATGTCCTTGGGTATCTATTTTGGTTTTACTTTGTTTTTCCATGATTGCAATATGGTCGGTTCTGAGGTTGAAATGGTGTGTGTTGAGTTTATCAGGGCAGCTACTCTTTCCTTAACCCGGCAGCTGCTGGAAGACTCATAAGAGATTTTAGTGGGTGGCTGCGGGAAGACTCTTAAGATCCTAGGCCTAAAAAAAACATTTAAAACACCCCAATGGCACTAAAAAAATGCAATTTGTGTTTAGGTGAGATAATTTCCCTCCATTACTTGCTACCACTCCTTGACATGCATCTCTCCCCCCCCCCCCCCTCTTTTTCCCCATCCTCAACTATCAGGTATTTTTCCCCCCTCCTCAACTACCTGATAGGCCATCAGGTATTTTTTCTATTATTCCCGATATTTATCAAGTATTTTCATGCGAGAACGGGTGGGAGGAGGGTGGAGGAGTATAACTCCGACCCTCCAAGCCAGTCTGAGTCCACCCCTTGTCTCTCAGTGCCACGAGAGACACGAGAAAGGGAGTGTGTGTCTCTCTCGCCGGTCTGGGCCAGATTACGACCGTGGGGCTTAAACATATAATTTACACCAGCCAATTGCTGTTACCACTTGTTTTATTGCTTTCCCAGGTTCATATGTTCATATTAACCCGTGGAGCCCCGGCTAGTTTTGTAATGTTTGCGCACCAGAACCCGGCCGGTTTTCAAAAAATGGTTTTATTCCAGAAACAATAGCGAATGGGTTAGGAATGAAGGAAAAACCACGAAAAACCGCTCAAAAAGCTTAAAAAATGGTCCTACAGAGCCCCCGAAAACGGATTTTACAAGAGTAAAAAATTGAAGGCAATTATCCCAAAAAAACAGGTTATTGCGAGCTCGCGCGCACGCATGTGGACTTTGAGAGTTTTCAACCATCGGCACGGTTGCGTGGGATACATATACAGTTCCCATACAAATCTGAGCCCTCTTGAGTGGCTACACCTGAGGTTACGGTCGGCGCAATTAGGGTGACGCGTCAGGCGCGTCTCTGGGGCTGTGCGTTACATACATCGCCGACGCGTCAGGCGCGTCGCTGGGGCTGGACGGGTTAAAAGTAAAATAGGTGCATATGGATAAGTATTAATTATATATATGGTAAATTAACGATTTTAGTGAGGAATGAATCAGAATACCTTCGCACCGCAGCAACTTTCAAATACCATACCTGCGCAGCTGCCGAGTTAACAGGATCTGGTACCGGCAGGCGGGAAAGGGTGTGTGTGTTAGTATGCAGTTTGCTAAGTCGATAGTGGATCTCGAAATTGTACTCTTCGAGAGTTTCTCTCCATCATACTAGTAGAGCTGAGTTGGTTTCAGCTTTGAGCAGCCATTGTAGGGACTGTTGGTCAGTTATTAAATCCACTTTTGTTCCTAGCACAAATGAAGGAAAACGGTTTAGGGCCCATATAACTCCAAGGCATTCTCTTTTGGTGGCCGCGTAATTTTGTTGAGCGGTGTTCAGGGTGGAGCTAGCACATGCTATGAAGTGTTCACTTCCGTCGTGTACCTGTGCTAAAACGGCCCCTATGGCATATAGGGACACGTCGGTGTACAGCCTGAAGGGTTGACGGTAGTCGGGGAATGCTACTGTTGGGGCGTTTACAAGTTTGTCTTTTAAGGTATTAAATGCTATATCTCTTTCTGGTGTCCATACGAATTCGGTGTCCTTGTGCATGAGTTGATGTAGGGGTCTAGCTATAGTTGCAAAGTTTTTTTACAAATTGTCTGTGGTATGTGGCTAGGCCGAGAGAAGATCTAACGTCTTTTACGGTGGTGGGAGGTTGTTGTGCGTTTATGGCTGATAATTTGTGAGGGTCGGGAGAGATACCTTTTTCTGATATGACATGGCCTCGAAAATTTACGGTCTTTCTTGCAATCTTGAACTTCGAGGGTTTGAGTTTTAGGCCTGCTTGTTGGATACGTTCTAATACTTGACGGAGGCGTTGTAGGTGTTCTGGCCAGGATTTTGCATATACGATGACGTCATCCAGGTATGCGAGGCAAGTTTCCCAGGTCAGTCCTCGTAGTACTGATTCCATGAGGCGGGAAAAAGTGGCGAGGCCATTACATAGTCCGAAAGGTAACATGTTGAACTCGTACAAATGTCCTCTGCTAGTGGAAAATGCAGTCTTTTGTTGGTGTTCGGCTTTTATGGGGACTTGCCAGTAACCTGCTTGTAGGTCAATGGTGGTAAATCATTTGGAGCCATGCAGTGAATCCAACAAGTCATCTATACGAGGTAACGGAGTTGCGTCCTTAACGGTTGCGTCATTTAACCCGGGAACGGCGAGAACACTCTTAAGAAGTTTTGGTGGGCAAAGGCGAGAACACTCTTAAGAGGTTTTGGTGGGCAAAGGCGAGAACACTCTTAAGAGGTAAGGCCTAAAAAAAAAATGTTTAAAAAGGCCCCAGTAGCACTTAAAACAAAATAAATGGTGTTTAAGTGAGATAATTCCCCTCCATACCTTCTATCACTCCTCCACATTTGTCAAAATCCCCTTCTTTTCCCCCCCCTCTTCAATTATCACCTATTTTTCCTCTTATTCTCATGTTTATCGGTGTATTTACTGTGCCAATATCTCCAAGCCGGCCCTAGGGTGTGGTCTTCCGTGTGTCTATGCGTGGGAAAGAGAGAGAGAGACAGGCCTCAGTCTCCCTCCAGCCATCGAGAGGGGAGGGTGTAGGCCTCGCGTGTCTCTCACCTCATGAATGAACGGTCGGCAATAATTCGTGATTTTCACCCACACGAAACACTATTTCCACTTGTTTTATTGTTGTTACATGTTACTATCTTCATATTAAGTTAAACGTAAAATAGACGCATATGAATAAGTAATAACGATATTTGTCGTAAAATTACGATTTTAGGCTGTAATGAGGCCTAATATGGCCGCCCAGTTATAGGGGGTTCACTACATATAGCTCGCGCTTAGCAGGTTAAGCGTCGGTAGTCTACGCTAAACTGTGTAGATCTGCCCTTTTTCTTTACCAAGACGACGGGAGAAGACCAAGGGCTGATGGAGGGTGTGGCGTTCCCTGTGTCGAGCATCTCTAGAACTTGTCGGTCTTCCTCTTGGCGTTGCAGGGGATTTTTCCTGCGGGATGGTTGACGGATGGGTGGCCCTGTAGTGTGTAAAGGATGCTCTTCAAGATGCGTTTTTCCAATTTCGGTGGGGGTTTGAGCGAATACATCTGTGAATTCGTGGAGTAACTGTTGCATTTGATGCTTTTGAAGTGATGTTAATGTCTTTGGAATTTGAGGTAAATTAAATTGGTTGGGGATGTCTTTAGGGGTAGAGTGAACTTCATCGAACGTTTCCAAATCTCCTATTACGAGGCCTTTTGGAAGGGTTAGCACCTCGTCTGAAATATTAGCGATGAGGATAACGTTATGATGGGAGGAAAATACTGCGGGTTGAATTCTACAGCGATCTCTTCCGGTGATGATTTCTGTTGGAGTTAAAATCATGTGCTCTTGGGGAATAGGGTGAAGATGTACTCATTGTTGGTGTTGAGGGGGAATATATATTGTTTTTGTTATTATGACGGTGCTGATGATGGTGGGGGAATGTGGAGGGGATTTTTATGAGTTTGTTGGAGTTTGCTCCGAATTTACGAGAAATTTAACAGGAATGTTCTGATATGAATTTGGGAATGACAATTCTTCTTGGTCGTGGTGGTGGAAGTTTTGGATTACTTCTTCGAGGGGCGCTATAGTCACCGGGGTAGATTTTGAGCGAGCGGTGTCTTGGCATGGTTGTTGATGTAGCGTTGCAGTTGCTGGTCTTGATTTTGATGCACTGGTGGAGGCTTTTTCTTTTTTTTTCTGGGGTTTTTCTTACTGGAGATATCATGGTTGTTGTTCATTTTCTTGGTTGCACTTCGTCGGTTCTGACAGATTTTTACTAGTTGAGGTCTCCCTATTGTTGTTGGAGGAGGATAGGGATGTTTTGTGTGCACTTCGTCTTGTCTTAAACGTTGCAGTAGTTATACTTTTTTTTTCTTTTCTTGAATGTTAGTGCCACAGTCTAGCTGAGCTTGAAGATGTTGGAGCAGATCTAACCCCATATAGCCGTCATATTGTTGGCATTCAGAATGGAACACTATGCACGGGTGGTGACAATTTGCATGGGGTTGTGGGGTGGTGACATGTGGAGGTTTGGTCTCACCTCTAATTTGTAGGGGGTGTCTCCTAAGCTGATTAAGTTGGTGGTGGTCGCATGTAAATTTCCCATTTTCTTCCTGTGTTGGGTATAGAAGGAATTGAATAGACATAAGCGAGCTGCGCCATTCTCACCGGAATGTTTTGTATCCTGGCGAGATGGTATATGGGGGGGTGGTCTCTCAATGGTAGACTCCCCCGCCGAAGCCATGATGGGCGGGAGAGGCTTTAAAAACCCTGGTTATCCTCTTTGGGTTCTTCCAGGATTTCTTCCTCGTCTTCCATAATTTGGGCGATTTCTTCGGTTTCATAGCTTTCTTCGGTCTCTTCTTCTTGTAGGTGTTGGGATTCCTTCTTGGCTGCGGAAATGCGAGGAGTCATATTTCGTGCTTTGGCTTTGTCCCTGATCTCGTGAAGTGGGTAAGCGGGGTTACATGCTCGGAAATCAAAAGGATTTATGACTACTAGGGGTTGATCACGATTTTGGTAATTATTAGGACGTGGGGAAAAACGTCTAACTGCTATATTTGTGAGATACACTCTCCTCGTTTGGTTAAATGAGGCTTGTGGCCGGAAGGGTTGTGGGTGGCCAGAGTTGTATTTTTGATTTTGTTTTTAATAGAAGGGTTGCTGTTGTCTTGCTCTGCTCATTGTTGGGTGAGTGGGGAACCTCTTGATAGCCGCTAGAGTGTTTGTTTTGGGAATGGCGGCGAGGATTTTTCTGATATTGAGCAAGTCTTTTTGGAATCCTGCAGGGTCCTGTACCGTAAAATGTTGTTGTACGGCAGGGGGTACTACTTGTGTCATGTCGGGTGGTTATCCAACTCAACTTATAATGGTTTCTTAATTGATCCAAATTGGAGATCTTTAGATTTAGATAATGGTCAACAGGAACATATCTCGCTTCGACAATATTACGTTTAATGGTACTCAATCCTCTCTCAAACATACAATAAACACACAGTAATGCTTACAAACGATTTTATTTAGATAAACAAAGTACAAGAAATCGTAGAACAGGAGCGGATACTAGGTAGAGTAAGGCTCAAGTTTAAATCAGTGACGAAATACAGAGTTGGCTATATAAATACTCCTTAGACTATAACGTCGTTACTTGCAAACATCAACATAAAGGATACATGAATAACATACATTAAATATACTTAGACAGATCTCAATAACTGAACACTGATGACAATATATATGGGAGTTAAGTGTACAACGCAAGTAATAAGGTCGGCGAAGGTAAGCGAGAGCCGCCAGGTAGCTTGCGAGCGCACAAAGAGATTAACTTGAACCGTGTCAAGGTAGAATATTGTTACATAATAATAAGTAACGTTAATAATAGGTCACGCGTAGTGACAAAACAGTGTATGAATAAGTTAACACCTTAATTCAAATAACGCAAAACTAAACGTAGCGTTTTAATATAATTTTAACACATGTTATACTGAAAGGATTACAGAACAAGTAATAATATATCAAAAGCCAAAATATAGGCTTGATGACTGTGGGGGATTTCTATGAATAATTCTGTCCCTTACCACACTAATCAAAATTAAATAAAGAAAATGGAAGGGATAAACTTAAATAAATAGATAGGTTACCTGGATGTTATATAAAGATGGTATTGCCTATCTTCTCAGAAACCCCTAGCTAGACATTGTATAAATGGCCATATATATCAATCGACTTAGCTATCACTGGGGTCCTGGCGTTGATCAGAGGATCCCGACTCTGGTAGGTAGGTAGGCAGGGAGTTAAAGGTTCCTAAACTCCGGGCCGGACACAGGGAGCGAAACGAGAGGTCACAAGACACTTGTTGGTAGTTCCAGGTTTTAAAGAGATCTGATCGGAATTTCAATTCCGACCCTTAAGTTAACTACATATAAATTTGTTACCGAGGTTACGTGTGCCGCCTGAGCTCTGCCTCCCATGTTACAAAGACTGTTCTATCGAAACCTTTAATTGCTATTGGGATGGCTCCTGACGTAAAGTGTTATAAATGCGATAAAACTGATGGGGAGGGAGAGAAGTTAAAGTGGATTGGATGCTCAACTTGCAAAAACTGGGCCCATATCAAATGTGAACACTTGATTGGCATAAAGACTGAAAACGTAGCGCACATAAACTATGTCTGTGATCCATGTAAGACAAAGCTTGGAGTGTTAACTTCATTTTAAAATGAAATGGAAAACATAAAGAAAGAAATGATGAAAGAATTGATTGAATTCAAAGAAACGATGACCCAAGGTTTTGATGTAATGAGCGATAAACTAAAAAACATCAGGAGTGAATTAAATGATAAGATGACCCAAGGACTAGACGGTATAACTCAAGAACTTTCAACTCAATTGAAAGTAGTGAAGATGGAGATGCAAGGAGTCACTAGTGGTATGGGAAATGTTGTTGATGCTATAAGCGCTGACCCCGCGCAAACGTCAGCGGTTTCTGACTCGCCTGGGTGGTCGGATGTGGTGGCGGGGAGAAGAAAGAAGAAAGAAAAGAATCTACTCGTTCTGAAGGCGACGGATGAGAATGAAAAGGCAACTGACAAGAGAGGAGAAATTTCTCAGGCGCTAGAGGGGATTCAAATTCTGGATACGAAGTTTACCCCTAAAGGGAACATGGTGATGAATTTTGGCACTGTGGATATGCTGAATGATGCATTTAAAAAGTTGGTAGAGGTGCCGGCTGTTACTACAAGGAGTGTGAAAAAATTAAAACCAAAAGTGATGATTTGCAATGTTCATCCTGAAGAGTCCAAGAGTGAGATAATTGATACATTAATTGCAAGGAATGATTTTCTGGATTCGATTGATGATATTAAAGGAAAGATTGCCATGATTTTTGATAAACCAGCTGCTGGAGGTACAGTCCATTATATCCTGAAATGTGAGCCTGAAGTCCGTGCGGCTCTCTACAAATATAAAGACAAGGTGCAACTTCAATGGGGAATATATAATATAAGACAGGTACCATGCATTGGCTTGTGTCTATTGCCAGAGATTTGGGCATGCAGAAAATAAGTGTGCTGCTAAACTAAACAGTGATGTGCCTGTTTGTTTTAAATGTGCTGGAACACATAGGTCGAAGGATTGTAAGGTGACTGTGAGAAAGTGCATAAATTGTATGAGATACGGGAAACAAGACGTGTATCATTCATCATCAGATACCCGGTGCCCGGTCTTTTCGAGTGAGATAGTCAAGGTGAGAGACCTAACTGATCATGGAATCTAGTGCTTTAATAAAGATAAAGGGGGGACTGATAAACATTCAATCAGTGGGAAATAAAACCTTTAAAATTCGAGACTTAATTAACCCATAACTAGCGGCGAGCAACATAAGTCGAGTATAATAAATCTGGACTATCTGGCGGCGCTCGACATAGGTCGTGTGGCAATTTCAGCACGTAATGTTGCTGAGAGAGAGAGACAAGTGGTGGCAGGAGAGTAGCGAGCGTATGACTGCTCCAGACCACCGCGGCGAACCTACTGACACGAATCCCACCTCCTCCCTCCCTCTCTCACTCGCTATATACGGAATTGTATGGGGAAAGTGCCGAATTACATGCTTTTTGCACTCACGTTGCGCGGTTGTTGCAAGAAAACTAGCCATCATAAAAGGATCGTTATGGTGTCATTGGAAAGCTCTGTTTATGCCCTTTCAGGGATAGATACTTGTTTTATGCTCTGGGTCTTATTTAGGCATGAAAATGATCACGTAAACAGCCCTATTTTGGCTAAAAACACCCCGCTGGTGGCTACGTATTATATACCGCCTAGTCCGCTCGTAAGGTGTTAATGAGGCAAAATATGATGTACTAGCGGTAACTGAAACATGGCTGAGTGAATACGATACTGCTAAAATACTTGAAATGACTCCTTTAACGCATACCTTCTTGCACAATCCACGAAAAGGGAAGGGAGGTGGTGGTGTTAGAATATTTCTTACAAACACGTTTAAGAAGACGAATATATGTAAATCTGCAAGGTTCGGTAGTTTTGAACATATACAGGTGGGCTGTGAGATTGGAGGCTGGAAAAGTACTTTTATTGTTGTTTATAGACCCCCAAATTTAAGTGCCAGTACATTTATTGATGATTTTAGATTATACTTGGAAACAATTGATATGGTTAGTACGAATACATTCGTCTTTGGTGACTTTAATCTGTGGGTGGATGTTCCGAATGATTACTATGCTACTATCTTTATAGAATTGATGGAGTCTTTCCACTTGATAAATAAAGTGCATACTGCAACTTCAAGAGGTGGTCATGCATTAGACTAGGTTTTTACGAATAGAGAAAGCTATATGATAAATGAGCTGTATGTTGAAGATGAGTGTTGTATTTCGCCGGTCCATAAACTTGTTACTTTTAACATGCCGTTGTAAGTAAACCTAGACAATCTAAGACAATAAAGTGTAGGTCAAAAAGAAAATTTGAGCCACAACTACTAATATCGACTGTTGCGAATGAAATACTAATTAAGAAAAGAGAACACTGTGCTCACGGTGAATTAATAGATGACTGTACGTCATGTTTCACTAATCTGTATAACAGCATTGCTAGAGAAAAATACGAAGATATGTGCCCCATTATTGAAAAGGAAATAGTAATAGTTGATAGTGCGCCGTGGTTTAATGCTGATATTCAAAGAGCAAAAAAGGCCAAGAAGAAATATGAGAGGCTATGGAGACGTCTACGAACCGAAGAGGCAAGAGATAACTATAAAAGAGCTCGGAATATAGAAAACAGGCTCATTGTGCTTAGAAAACGTGAATACTATATGAATAAAGCAAAAGAAGCTGGATCTGACATGAATAAGCTGTATGTGGTACTTGACAACTTGACGGGAAACAAGAAGAAAAATAAGTTACCAGAAGGGATTCCGGATATGACATTGGCGAATGATTTTTCTGACTTTTTTGTGATAAAATTAATGCCATTGTTGGAAATTTTGGAGTAGTCGAGACTCAAGACGTTGTTGTAGCTGAGCCTACTGTGACTAAGTTAACAGAATTTACTATGACGGATCTGAATACAGTTAAATCCATAGTTACGAAAGCAAAACTTACCCATTGTAGTAATGATCCTATACCGATACGTGAAATAGTGCACAGTAAAAATGTTAACAGTTTTCTGGACATATATGTTGACATAATAAACTGTAGCATTGCAAATAATGTATTTCCATCGTCTGAAAAGAATGCGATTGTGAAGCCTATTATTAAAGGGAGCCTTGATTCTCAATGCTTGAGCTCTTTTAGGCCTGTTTCCAATTTAACATTTCTATCAAAAATTACTGAAAATTTAATTCTGGGTCAGTTATGGAATCACTTGAGTTTGATGAAGGCTCTCCCAGACAACCAGTCCGCATATAGAAGACTTTACTCTACGGAAACCACGATGTGCTCTGTGATTAATGATTTACTCGTGCAAATGGACAATGCGAAGTGTGGAATCTTAATTTTGTTGGACTTGAGTGCTGCGTTCGATACAGTGTTGCATAGCTTACTAATAGAAGACTGTAAAGCTATTGGTATTGATGGTAATGCGCTGGAATACCTTCAAAGTTACCTTACTAACAGAACTTATTGTGTGCAAATAAGTAATACATTCTCAGAGATGAAGCATCTAGAGAGGGGCGTCCCTCAAGGGAGTGTTCTTGGACCAATTCTATTCTGTATATATACAATTGCACTATCTAGCATATTAATGAAACATGGAGTGAAATTCAAGCTGTTTGCGGATGACACCCAATTCTATCTGGCACTAAGTGACGTGGTGAATGTTGAGGAGAAGATTAATGGTTTACTAAAAGACATTGGGAAGTGGATGGAGTCAAAGCAACTGAAATTAAATGAAAATAAAACTGAATGCCTATTAGTAGGCAGACGGGTGAACCTTGAGAGACTGGGCGTGCAAAGCCTCAATATCAATGATAGTGTGATGAATGTGAGTAGTGTGGTGAAGGATTTGGGAGTCGTGGTTGATAGTGCACTGTCATTTAAAAACCAGATTAATCAAACAGTGCGAATCTCTGCCTATCATCTGAGGAATATTGCTTTTGTGAGAAAATATCTGGATATTAATACAACCAAAATGTTGATCCACAATCATGTAATTAGTAAATTAGGCTATTGTAATTCTCTATATTATCGACTACCAAATTACTTGCTACGAAAACTACAACTTATAATGAATAGAGCAGCAAGATTAATAAAGAGTTTACCATTCCGTGCGAGTATAACGCCGGCATTAATTGACCTGCATTGGCTGCCGGTGAAAGCGAGGATCATATTCAAACTGTGTGTTATAGTGTATCAAGCTTTGAACTTTGGAAAGCCGGAATATGTGCGAGACTTATTGGAAGACTTCAATGTTGGCACTGATATGATGCTGAGACATGGCAATGTGCTGCATCAATTGAATGAGCCACGGTGCAATCATGAATTTGGATTTAGGGCCTTCGAAAAGAGTGCACCGAGACTTTATAATAATCTACCAGTTAATGTGAAAAGGTGTGCGAACATAAAGGCCTTTAAAAAGTCACTTAAAACACATTTGTTCAGGGAGTGTTATGACTTAGAAGATGGCACTGTGAGACAAGACTACAAGTGCTAGATGGTTTAAAGGGCAGCTGCGACGAGCGTCACATCTAGTGACGGAGCGCGGCTGAGAAACTCCACACCAAGTAACAAGTAACAAGTAACGAAATCATATAAATAATAATCAGCATTTAAATTATCTAATTATCAAGGTAAACATCGTTTCACAACGATTTAGTGAACATAATATCAAGAAATTAATGACCCTAATGCAAACGGTGGATCGCGTATGCGGTCGCGGGAATATTTAAACTGATCCTCTTTACAGTTCTTCTAAACTTATTTCTACAAGGTTTATAACTAAATTAACTTGGCCAAGGTAATCTTATACAGTACTAAATTACTTAATATTAATTAATCTCTACAATATAATTATACAATCACCGGGTTCTGGTAGGAAATTGTTCACTCTAGTGAGGTTACCCTATCGGAAGATTGTTGCCAACAGTCCCCAGATACCGGTGTAGTCAATTTATTTCTCACAATGACGTTAGGAATAAAATCTGAATTCCTAGCTGGGTGATGCAAGAATTAATTCACCCAGGTAACGTATGGAAATAGATTATTCACAAGAACAATTAAGACATATCAAGTCTTGGGTAGGAAATTACGTTACGTGTAAATGGGTTCGTTTGATTATTTAGTATATCGTATTTAACATAAGGATCTGAGTATAGATACATTAAAAAGGGACCAAAGCCTTCGTTATACTTCAACTTGGACACTCAATGCAATAATAAGACATAAGACACAGATCTGCGAGTATTCACGTGGTAATAATTTAAATCACAACTATGTAACGTATGCGACTTAGGTGAATTAGAAATTAATTAAAGGTGATTAATAATGAACACTGAACTCAGAGAGAGTTGCGGCACATGTATAGCAATTACTTAATATGCGACTTAATAGACAGGGGAATTATTAAGGTCATGTACTGGTTGAATAGTTAATAAATTAACACAGGTGATTCGAATGAAAAGAGGAGAGTTGTGATCACAAACTCTCTAAATGAATTAAATGTAAAACAATCACATATCTTATGTTACCTTTACAATCAATTTCAGGAAAGTCCAAGAAGGAGATTCTGGTCGACGTAGAGACTCGCTGGACGTCGATGGTAACTGCCTCTCACACACTGCAGAATCAGATGGTTTCTGGCGTCGTCGTACACCAGAGTTGGGTCCCCCTTTCGACCAATGTCTAAGGCTCGTCCTGGCGCTTGTTGAAGGTAAGAGTCACAGATGACCAATGTCAAAGGTTGTCTTCCCCATTTCTTCTCTACTTCCCATAGGATTTTGGTAGGTAATATTTGGATTATTTTAGAACTTCAGTTTAAGTTCTACTAGGGTAGTAGGGGCATAGGGAATTCGTATTTGTTTAATTGTGAAGGAAATATCTGACTTAAAATTAGACATACTTTATTAATACATGGGCATGGCTATTCTTTATTAATAAAAAGTCTTAATCTTAGGTTTTCTCTTTACATGTTTGTACAATAATTAATTAGGTGTATTTCTTCATATTGGCCTCCTTTCCTCTTTTTGGAGGTGCTGTGGTTGTAAATGGTGTTGGTCGAATTACGCCCATTCATCCGGGTAGGTGCCGTGGTAAGGGTGTTCGGGATCCCACCTATATCGATATTGCATCGGTTCTTGATGGGGAAGTTGCATAAATTCTTCCTCGGTATATGTGATATCGAGCATGGGGAAGCTGGATGGCCATGTGTCTTGATGTTGTTGTCTGTGGTGGCTGTGAGTGGCTGCCGTGGAAGGTTTGTAATTGGGGCAGGGGAAGGGGAGGTCCTTGCCCTGGCATGACGTCAATAGGGGGGCAGATGCTGGTAACCCATTTGACCGTGGAGCACGGAGTTGGCTCCCTTGATGGTTATACTGCTTGAAGTTCTGTAGAATGTCTCTCTCCTTTTGTGGTTGATGTGGCCTATTATTTTTGTGGCTTCTTATGGTGGCTATCTTTACCCTGTCAGAGGCCTTAGCAGGGTTAGCCTCCAGATCCCTTTTCGGAATCCCCGGTACTTCAACTTGGACTAAATGTACCAAGGTGTGCTGCTTCTGTTGTGCAGCTCTTAATGTGGGGTAGGCAGCCTTGATTCGTTGGCTGATGGAGGCTAGAGTGAGGTCTATATCTTCTTCATACTTGATGTCCTTCATTTGGGCATGGGCGACGAAGGGACCCAATGATGGCCTGATGGCATCGATCATGATGGATCTAAACTGATCCCAGGTAAGGTCTGGCATTACCTGGGTGGCAACGAGGGAAACGGCTTTTCCCAAGTGCGTTAATAATACAGCAATTTTCTTGCAGTTCTGGTTGTATGTCAGATTGAGTACTGGTTTAACCATATCTAGGTACACTTCTATTTCGTATGTTTCTCCATCATATTTGGGGATTGGGATGTGAGAGCGATTAACTGCCATGTTTACAAATGTTATATAATGCTCTACTGTTTCTATTTTTTTTAATGCAATGATCTCTTCCTTCTCGAATCAAGAACCACAGTCTGTCACCAATGTTATACCAGGCTTTTTACCAGGTATGTATATTGGTTATGGTGAGTTCTATCTAGACTGGGGAATTCAGAGTTCATACAATACATGCAAAGAAACAAATAGACATATAACACCGAGATATAGTTTAAAGAACAGTTTTAATTATCTTACTCGCTAAGTACATTGATAATAGATAGTTACTTGTAATAAATTGTATAGTTTAACACTCAACGAGCGGCCTAGGCGTTATATTTGACCGTGCCGCCCAGCGTATGATGACTTAGTATTTCGGAGTTATGAAGATAGGGGCTTTATTGAGAGAGTCTATGTCAAGGAACCGATTAAGAAGGGTAGGGTTCACTATCTGGCCCATCATGGGGTAAGAAAAGACAGCGTCACCACACCAATACGGGTGGTGTATGACTGCTCTGCCCACCAAGGTCAACTACCCAGTCTAAATGACTGCCTGTTGACAGGTCCGTCCATGGTGTCGGACCTGTCCCAACATCTATTGCGGTTTTGGCTGGGGAAGTACGCCTATACCAGTGACATCGAGAAAGCATTCTTGATGATCAAGCTAAAGGAGGAAGATAGAGATGTTACCCGCTTTCTTTGGTTCAGCGACATTAGCGACTCTGAAAGTCCAGTCATAATATACCGTTTTCGGGTTGTACTCTTTGGGGCCACGTGTTCACAGTTTTTGTTAAATGCCACAATCAAAAAACATCTAGCTGACACTCATGAGAACACAAGTAAACTATCTCGCGGATTATATATCGACAATTTGCAGGGTTCTAGCGATAGTCAGGATGATTTGTTATATACATACTGGCAAGCACGCAGATTGTTTGCGGATGCACATCTATTTCTCCGCGAGTGGGTTACTAATAGTGAAGATCTTTAGAGTTTGATACAGGTGGACGGTACTGCATCTCTTAACCAGGAAAAGTCCAGAAATTTGGGGATGATCTGGCAACCTAAACATGACATACTAACTTATCAAACAAGGTCTTTTGCTCAGCAGACAGGAGCGCACACCAAAAGAAGTCTGTTGAGCAAAGTTGCGCAATTTTTTTATCCTTTGGGTCTAGCATTACCCGTTACCATAAGAGCTAGAATTCTAATGCAGGAAGTTTGGAGACGTAAAATAGGAAGGGATGACAGTTTGCCAGAAGACCTGAATGACCAAGGGAAATTTTTGTTGAATGAGTATGCCATCCTATGTACTAAACCTATACCTCGTAAAGTGGCGGCATACGGTGACGTTACGTTACACACGTTTTGCGATGCTAGCGCCACGGCATACGGGGTAGCCATATATGTCGTTACTTCATTTGGGGCACATTTAGTTACAGCCCGGGCCAAGGTAGCCCCGGTTAAAAAGGTAACTATCCCTATCGGGGAATTGACTGCCATGCTGCTATTAGCACGTCTGGTGCAACATGTACGCGCAGCATACGAGAGCGAATTAAATATTGAAATCGTTCACATTTGGTGCGATAGTCAGGTCGCACTCAACTGGATACATAGCAAGAAGTCTCTGCCAGTTTATGTGGAATAGGGTAGATGAGATTAGAGCCCTTTTGCCAGATGTTGCTTATCATTATGTAAATACAAAAGAAAACCCTAGTGATCTCGTAACTAGGGGTATAACGGCTAGCCAGCTAGTGAAGTCCGAATTGTGGTGGCATGGTCCAAAGTGGCTGCTCCATGAAAGTGAATGGACGATTTGGCATGCTGTTGGTGAGGGACTTCTGCCACTGGAAACAGTGGCAGTTACAGCCTAACCAAATGAGCCACCGGATCCAATCGTAGAGTGGGCAAGATTCGGTGACTATCATAAACTAGTCAGAGTTGTAGCTTGGGTATTGCGATATGTATCCAATCTCAAGCTTAAAGTAACGGGCCAACTCTGCAACAGGGGTCACAACATTGATACTCGTAAATTTAAAGCAGCTGAAGTAACTTTGATCAAATAAGTTCAAGTAGAAACCTTTTCCAATGAATTAGAATCCTTGAAAAGCTTGAATAAGACATTAATGCCTAATATAGTGCGTCAACTAAGGTTGCACCTAGACAATGGCCTCATCAGGTGTGAGGGTCGCCTGAAGTGGTCGGGTGTACCAGACGGCACAAACCGCCCTATACTTATGCCAACAAGACATCACGTTACTGATCTATTGATCATACGTGCACATAGGGATTTAAAACACTACGGGGTATGTCATATTATATCAAATTTACGTCTCACATGGTGGATATCCAGAGTTCGACAAGTAGCTCGACGCGTAGTAAGAAAGTGTGTAATATGCCAGAGACTAAAAGGTAAACCATATGCAACTGGACCAGCTCCACCTCTACCTGAATGCCGTGTAAAGCACGTAGAACCTTTCCAAGCGGTAGGATTAGATTACACAGGGGCATTGAAGACGAGAGAGCATGAGAAGGTTTATATATTATTGTTTACCTGTGCAACGTCTTGAGCGGTACACCTAGAACTATGTGATAATTTGTCTAGCGAAGAATTTATGCTGGCGTTTAGACGGTTTTGTGCCTGGCGTTCATTCCCTCAACTCATTCTTAGCGACAATGTTCCCACTTATGTCCAAGCATCAAAATATCTAAAGGATATGAGTAGTGATCCTACTATCATAACTTTTTTGGGTGAGAAGAAGTGCGAATGGAGGTTCATTCCAGTTAAGGCACCTTGGTTTGGTGGAATGTGGGAACTATGTGTCGGCATAGTAAAATCAGGACTCAGAGCGGTTGTAGGACGTGCTCTATTAAAGAAGAGTGAGTTGACGACAGTCCTCACAGAGATAGAGGCAGTCGTGAATGATCGCCCGCTTACATATGTGTACACCGACCTGCAAGAACCACTACCAATAACGCCAGCTCACTTGCTATATGGAAAACCATGGACTGCGTTTCCATCTGATTTTCAATCCATAGTAGAGTTAGAGGATCCCTCGTTGTACTCTGAGGTAGCGGTGTCTAAGAGATACCAGTATATATCAAGGATAATCGAGGATTTTAGGAAACGGTGGATTAGTGAATATCTGCTAGCATTGAGGGAAAGGAGTGTTCTTCCCTCTGGTAGACCAACGGCACCTACAGTTGGTGAAGTTGTTTTAATTAAAGAAGATAGTCCTCGTTTATACTGGAAATTGGGCTGCGTGTTGGAGGTATACAAGGGGGCAGACTCTGTAGAGCGGGTGGCGCTATTGAAGACAGCCACTGGAACTACTGTTCGTCCTATTGCACGTTTGTACGCTTTGGAGCTCGATTCCGCATTGCAATCTGATGTTCCACCTGTTATTGCTGGGTCCGAGGATTCTCAAAGGAACGACTCACCTCTTACTGATGGTGATCATTCTCGGACCGGGACGCGTCCCAGACGCGCTGCTGCTGGCGCCGTCAACTTGTGGCATCAGAAGATAGCCTCTGGGCAACTTTAAGTTTAAGGTGGGGTTCAGGTCTTTTTTTGTGGGGGGAGTGTATCGTAAATACGATAGGCTATGACTCTTTTGTGATCTCATATGTCTCTGTGACATCACGGTCGCTCCTGCAGCACGACGTAGGACGAGTAGATCGTATATTATAAGATTGTAAATAAATTAAGTTATAAAAGGCCAAATATGCTATTAAGCAATATTGCCATGGTCTTATGTAGTATATATGAATTTATCATATATATATTAATATAATTTATCGTATAGAGCAACCTAGATGCGGTACAATAATTTGGGCTCCTGGCGTTTGCCAAGGCAGCAAGGTGTGCCTTTGAGGAACACCAGAGCCTTCACGAACACCAACCAGTTAACATCTATTTTCCGCCCTCAGTTGATCGCGCTTTTGAGCCTCTAATCACAATACACACAACAATACAAACAGCTACACCATCACGACGCTCTCATCGACGCCATGACTGACTGACAGATAAGCATAATATTCATGTCCATTCTCATGTAATCATTTATTCTTTCTTTAACTTGACTCGTGTCTCGGGACCGAAGTCTCGTTCCCCATTGTCCACCGCCATATTGGGTAAAACGTTCTCCCTTGCCTCATTGCCACGTGGAACTATTGGTGAGTTAATTCCTGGCTAATATTAACCCTTATAACCTTACCCTATATATAAATTTATTATGTGAGACCTTTGGATATAAATTAGCTTCTTTCAGATTGAATTCAATTTAGATATGGAGTAGTTTTCATTTAGATTGATTTGATTTGATTCATTATAGCTTAGTCATATTTAACTTCCATTGATAGTTTACCACAGGCATAGTTGTTTTCTCTGGTGGTGGGGATAGGAGTCCTTCTCATCCTGGCTGAACATTATCTTTCTTTTTACATGTTGTTGGGAGCTAGAAGATATTTGAATGGTTTTCCCGGGTGTAGTAGCACATCCCGATGTAATGGTGGCTACCCGGGTTTTTCTGCGGGTGGAGATAAAGGGTATGCTGGTGGTATTTACGTAATTGCTGGCTCTGATATTCTCGTGGGAAAACTGGGGCTGTAATTGCACGTGTGATAGTCCTTCGTGGTTAGATGTCTTCGTAGGTGCCTTCTTACCTGCCTTCGTAGGTGTCTTCTTGTTTTTCCTCGCCATCTCGTTTTATGATTAGTTGTCTTTGTAGATGTCTTCGTACTATTTGTAGTGATGCTGGCTCGGATATTCTTGTTGGAAAACTGCGGCTGAATTTGTACAAGTATTCCTCCGCGGTTAATTGTATTCGTAGGCATCTTCGTGTTTTCCTTGGCTCTCTCGTTAGATATCTTCGTAGGTGTCTTCTTGTCCTTCTTTGCCTTCTCGCCTTTATGTTTAATTTGTTTATTTGCTTCTTCCTTCTTCTTGTTGGTGCGGGGTAATTTTGGAAAGCGTGGTAGGGCGAATATCCTTTGTTGTGGTGTGTTTGTTGGTTCTGGTGGTTCCAATTCTACGTTAGTTCCTCCTTTAATCGCGACCGGAAGTCGTCCTCTTTGGTGGTAGCCATCTTGTCCTTCTTTCTTGCTTTAATTCCTCTGGTGTTTATTTCTTGTCCTCATCTCCTTCTCTGCTTCCTTTTTCTTTTCCTGCTTATCCATATCTTTTGATCTGCTGTTGTTTCTGGGGTCTGGAATGTAGTGTCTGAAGTTCGTCTTTCCTTTGTTCATTTTGTCCGCTTCCGTTGTTCGTTTTACTTCTGCATCTCCTCTTTCCTTTTGTCTTCCTGCTTCTTCTATCTCTGGTCTTTCGGGTGTTTTCGTTTCTGTTTGTGGGTAGCTTTGATAATTCATTATTTTATATATATTATTACACCTGGAGAAATCAAGCTGTTGAACATGACTGTGCAGCAACCTCGTGGCTGCTACGAGACATTCCAGACATTCCGCGAGAGAGAGAGAGAGAGAGAGAGAGAGAGAGAGCACGCTCAGCTGTTTCCCCGTCAAATTCCACCTGCATGAGGGAGCCGAGCTGGCGATGACGTAGTGCCCCCCCCCCCCCCCCCCCTGTTCTCCCACCTAATTCTAGCACCGTTATTGGACCACCACACCTGCCTCTCCCCTGTAATTGGTCGACGTGAGCTGCCTGTTCCTATTGGTTCCGGCACGTGTTTCCTGACTCCTGATTGGACTGGCGTGGATAGGGAAGGATATAATTAGCCTGATATTTGAGGGTTAAAATCAGTTACATTCTCAGCTGTGGGGAGTAAAGAGCTGTATGGAGAGACAGGCTTGTATAATTATTGTATAGGGTTATTTTTATTTTATTTGTAGTGCGTTCCTCGTAACCCTACTCGTTAGTTCGTGAGTGAACTCGTGACTGTAAATTAACCAGAGGTATTTCGGTAACATAGCCTCATTTGATTTAAGATGTTGTGATTGGAGAGACATATTTTTGTATTGGAGATCTAATTTTGTAATAAGATATAATTTTGTGATTGGATATTGAATATAGGAGATTTGATGTGATATAGTCACTAATTTATCTGTTTGACATACTAAAATTAATACTTTAATGACTTGATGTAAAGGTATTGTCATTAGTAATTAAGCATTGTTTTAAGTCCTATTAAATTATTGTGACTTAAGTTTATATTGTAAAGCAAACCAACTTCATTCTATGTAGTTAAAGTGAATCAAAACGGATACAAAACGATCCAGAAGTACTAAATGTTAATTTCCTTCATAATCACCTAATGTTTTGTGTGATAGTTAAATACCTATTTATTTGTTTTATAAATACAATTCCATTTTATATGTGACTTTATATATTCCCTGGTTTATTATATTGATTCATTGAAGTTCATAAAGTTGCTGAATTTAATAAGAAAGCATAAGAATAACTAATTGGCTAATCTAATAATAATAATAATGATTTAAGATACGTAAAGAGGACAATGATTAAATGAATAACGAGATAAGAGAAAAAGAGTAAAACATAACCTTTAAAGGGTTTAACAAAAGAGTAAAACATAACCTTTAAAGGGTTTAACAAAAGAGTAAAACATAACCTTTAAAGGGTTTAACAAACTAAATTAAGTATATATAAAAAGATCTTAATAATATTGAGACTTTAATGATAATCCAGATTAATTACTTTATTATATAGTTAATTTATAATTGCCTGAAAGTCCTTACTTACATACCAAGCTTTTCTATATTCGTAATTAGTAGCCTACTTAATATTAATCATTAAAATATTTGTATATAAGTTTAAATAGTTTCATGATTAAATCTTATTGTAGTGTATCAGAGTACTCTCTCACCCCGTGCTACCGCCACCTCTCTCACCCAGTGGTACCGCCAGACGCTGCAGACGCTCTGTCAACGCTCTCACGATATCGATCATAATTTGAGTATTAACTACTCATCCTCTTCATTCTTGTGCATGAAAGGTGGTTAAGAGCACGTTTAACCATCCTGTAGCTTAGTAAGTAACACTGCATGATATTTCGCTGTGTATTGACTGATAAACTTTGTGTTTATCACAAGACTCCTGCTCGGACAGGGCGCCACTAGCGCCATCTATTGTTTTGTTTAGCTTTGTAATCAAACGCTCTCTTATTACTATTTTATATAAAATCGTAGCCCCTAATTTTACCCATTACCTACTGTAGTAAGTATCTATTTAACTGCCTTGTATGTAAGTAAAGCTTTGCATATTAATTTGCTAATAAACAATATTGTTTACTAACTAACCTGCCTACAGAGACTAACGCCGACGCCATTTTGTAAACAAACCTTTTTGGGGGATTATACATATTAAATTCCAGCAAATTTTGTACCAAATTTAAGTGCATTCATTTATCTTTTCCCCCTAGATATATTCTTGACTTTTTCTCCTCAGACTGATTTTACTTTAAGCTAAGGGTGGTACTTGTACAAACTAACCTAGCCTAACCCAACCTGCCAAGCTTTTGACCTAACCCAAACCTAGCCTAGCCTATAGCCAGCCAATTTGTTTTATTATTAACTCTTGTAGATATTGTATTTAGTATCCTACTGTAGCTATACAGTATATATCTGTAATTTTAGTTGTTGCTTGCACGATCTTGTAATAACCTTTGACTGATACACTTTTTTATCTAAAAAGAGTAGGCTACTGCTTTACTAGGCTACAGTGACACCAGGGCCATCTGTTGACACAGTATATTAACCCCTTGTGTGCAGTCACACTTTATTTTTTATATAATCTCTATTTGGTGAATTGTATATTTAGTTACATATTCTGTTATACATATATTTGTTTAAGGTTAGGTTATCACACCTGGTAGCCTATTTCTGCGAATTTCAATTTTATTATTTTCGGTTAGGCTATTCAACGCTGGTAGCCTATTATTGCGTATTTCAATTTTTAAAAACACTTTTGGTTAGGCTATCGCCCCTGGAAGCCTAATTCTGCGTATCTCAACATTTTTGTTTTCGGTTAGGCTATCACCCCTGATAACCTATTTCTGCGTATTTCAGAATATTTGTTTTCGGTTGAAGTGATTGAAGTGTTTTTAAAGTGAGTGAAGTATTTTAAAGTGAGTGAATTGTTTTTTAAGTGAGTGAAGTGATCTGAAGAAAGTGACTGTCACCATGCCTCGCGCTTGTGCGAACTGCGCCGGTAGGTTTGGTGAGTCCATGTTTGCTACTATCGAACTTCAAGTCTTTCGGCTCTGCCAGCAACGAGAGAATTTTACAGTGAAATTAGATGAAGCCTACAACAAGATCAACGTCCTCACCATGAAGCTGGAATCACTCCAAGAGTTTGTAACACTCAACGTTGGAGTACCACGAACTTCAATTGTCACCGCAACACCAGCAGCCACCAACGCCCCAACGTCAACTGCCAACAATTCAACGCCTACAGTAGCCACTTCAGCTGATGTTTCCGATACTCAAGATACAGATAGTGACTCTCTTCCCCCTCAAGACAACTTCCGTGTCGTGAGGAACAACGTTTGCCCCAAGACCAGGAAACACATACCGATTACCGAGTGTCAAAACCGTTTCCAGATACTCGCAGACTCAGATGACGAAGAGGAAATAGAAGAAGTCCGGCTCGTGGGAGACTCGATGATACGTGGTCAGCTCACAGAGTTTTGCGCCAGGGCACCTAAGACCAGGAAGCGTTTTTGTATCCCTGGTGGTGGTGTGGATGACGTAGTTGCAGCAGTTGACGAAGTATCAAAGCTGGTCCCTGCTAATACAATGTACGTCATCCACGTTGGATCCAACGATGTACATCGAACCCGGTCGGAAGATTTGCTTTTAAAGTACCAGCAGCTGATCAAGTCATTTAAGGAGAAGTCATCAAGGATCATCGTCTCAGGAATCGTCCCCCGGCTCGGTGTAGAGAGCCGATTTTACAACATAGCCACCTGCACAAATCGTTGTCTAGCAAACCTCTGCAGGAAGGAGAACGTGGGATTCGTCGACACCTGGGACAATTTCTACTACGATGACTATTTGTTTTCGGACGATGGAGTTCATCTGAACCAGGTGGGAGCAACACGTTTTGGGCGTCTTCTCAACGATGCGGTGAAGGATTTTCGGAGAAGAAATCGACTCAGCACAGGACAACCAGGAAGGATGACCGAAGACAGCGAGGACGGCAACCTACAAAGGAATTAAATACTAATTCGTCAAGAACCGCAAATTTGGATAAAGCTCCACCAACACGACCCAAATTCAAAACCGTCAGGGATAACGACCGAGGACCGAGGACAGCCATGAATGTAAATGTAGATCCGACCATAACCAAAAATTCGATGAAAGAACGTTCTGCGAGTTCTAAAACCGCAACTTTAAAGGTTTTCTATGCAAACGCTCGTAGCATACGCAATAAATTTTCAGATTTAGAGGAACTAGTGTTTACAGAAAATTATGATGTGATTGGCATAACAGAATCTTGGCTCAATACAGAAGATAGAGACTTTTTAACAGAGTATTCACTTCCCGGTTATGTAATGTTTGAGAACAGCCGAATAAATAAAAATGGAGGTGGCGTTTTATTTTATATCAAAGAAAGTCTTAACCCGACCCTCGTGTCAAAACCTCAAATTGTGAACGTCGACACATCTTTTGTGCTAATAAAGAATAATAAAGGTACAAAAATAATACTTGCATTAATATACAGACCTCCAGCTCAATCAGTGCAAACTGACCGAGAAATTTACGAACAAATTGCAGATGTAAGTAACTCACAAGATACCGTAATTTTTGGCGACTTTAATTTACCTGTGACCAAGTGGGGCGATACTCTTACTTCACACTCCGGACATGACTTGTATACGAACTTGCAAGAGAGTTCGCTTTAATCAATTTGTTCGAACGCCGACCCGTGGTAATAACGTTCTTGACATTGTACTTGCAACAAAAGAAGAATTGATAGAGAATTTGAATGTTGGTGATGAATTCAGTAACAGCGACCATCGTACGATAACTTTCACTTTAAACTTTACTAGTAACGACCAAATAGTAGCATCGAAAAAGTCCCTAATTTCAAGAAAGCAAACTTCCATAAACTTAGAGCTATGTTTAAAAAAACTGACTGGAGCTTTTTAATTAACAATAACGACATAAATACATCTTGGAAGTTATTCGAAACCACTTACCTAAAAGCAGTGCAAGACTGCATACCATCGAAAATACGGCGTCCAGGCCATAATAATAAGCCCAAATGGTGGAATAAAGATATTTCAAACTGCCTGCTTGCTAAAAAATTTGCTAATGATAGATTAAAATCCTCACAAAATGACGAAGAACGGGTGAAATTTGTAGAGCTACGACGCAAAGCCAAAAAGTTAATTAAGCAAAGTAAAAAGACCTTAGATTTACATATTGCGAATCAAAGTAAAACAAACCTGAAAGAATTCTATAGTTATATCAGAAAGAAAAAAGTAGTTACTTCAACTGTTGGACCGTTAGTCGATGAAAAAGGAGAATACACCAAAGACGAAGTACAAATGAGTAATGCCCTCAATACCTTCTTTGCATCAGTTTTTACAACAGAAGACCTCAGTGATATCCCTACACCATCGCCGATTCAGATTGATAATTCAGATGTTCTAAGCAATATCACCGTTACAGAGAGAGAAGTATTGAATTGTTTAGATAAACTCAAGGTAAATAAAATGCCAGGACCTGATACAATCTCGCCTAGAGTTCTAAAGGAAGCTAAGAATGAGCTCTTCAAACCACTGACATTACTATTCAATAAATCCTTGCAGTCTGGAACTATGCCTGATCAGTGGAAGCTAGCCAACGTAACACCGATATTCAAAAAAGGCAGCAAATCCCTACCCAGTAACTATCGTCCAATTAGCTTAACCTCAGTTGTATGTAAAAATGCTAGAAACGGTCATACGAGACAGACTCGTAAATCACTTAGAGGAAAATAACATACTTAAAGATACTCAACAAGGCTTTCGTAAAAAACGTTCCTGTTTAACAAACCTCTTAGACTTCTTCCACGATATCCTCAACCTCTACGATGAGAGTAAAGCTGTAGATATTATATACCTTGATTTTCAAAAGGCCTTTGACAAAGTTCCCCACAAACGTTTACTGCTAAAACTAAAAGCGCATGGAATACAAGACGGTGTGTTGAAATGGATAGAAAATTGGCTCAGCAACAGAAAGCAAAGGGTAGTCATAAACGGTAAGGCATCTAAATGGACCAATGTAAGTAGCGGGGTACCCCAGGGATCGGTACTAGGACCAATTCTCTTTCTAATTTACATCAACGACATAGATGAGGGTCTCACCTGCACAATCTCAAAATTTGCTGACGATACAAAAATTGCAAATTGCGTACTCTCAAAAGAACAAGTTGACGATATGCAACACAATCTAGATAAATTGTCATGTTGGGCCCAAATTTGGCAAATGAGTTTCAATGCGGATAAATGTAAAGTACTACATGTCGGATACCTAAATGAGAAAGCAAACTATTCGATGAATGGCACTCAGCTTAAGAATGTAAACAGAGAAACTGATCTGGGAGTAACAATATCGAGTAACCTAAAACCGAGTCAACAATGTTCAGAAGTTGTTAAGAAGGCAAACAAAATAATTGGCTTTATAGGCAGGTCATTTGAGCATAAATCCAAAGAAGTTATCCTAACCCTTTACAATTCCTTAGTCCGCCCTCTTCTGGAATACTGTGTTCAATCCAGGTGCCCTTATTACCAAAGAGATATAAACAAGCTAGAACGAGTTCAACGTAGAGTTACCAAAATGATACCTAGCCTAAAGAACAAACCATACGAAGAGCGTCTTAGAGAATTAAATCTATTTCCGTTAACCCAGCGCAGATTAAGAGGCGACTTAATTCAAGTGTTCAAAATCATCAAAGGCATCGACAATATGAACTGTAGTAAGTACTTCACTATCGACCAATCTAATTACACGCGGGGAAACGGTTGCAAAATTATTGGTAAATCTTTTAACTCGCACGAATCTAAGAATTTCTTCTTGAATCGAGTTGTCAACTTGTGGAATGGGCTTCCCCGAGACGTTATAGACTGCAGCACCGTTGATTCATTGACAAATATCTCGCATCAAACCCGCGACTGACTGCGTTTGTAAATGAATAACTTTATCCTCCCCTCAGTTACTAACCCCTATGTCCCCTACTAACTTCCTAATCCTGCCACGTTAGTGGCAGGGCAGTAGTTCCCTTTCCAATGTTCCCTTACCCACTCTAAACCACTGTTTGGACACTTGATCCTCAGTGTTTTGGAGGACAAGCAGCCTAGAAGGGTCACTAGATCTGTTGTTGCTTGATTTCCTTTGTACTCCTTTGTACTCCTTTGTAGTATAAAGGATAACTGTCCCAACAGCTAAAAGGAAAGCAAGTAACAACATACCAAACTTTAACATTTCTATTGGCCTTGAGCTGTTTGATACCCTTTCATATTGTCTCTTCGATCTAGTTTTATTTATTTAACCACTTTTGAATCAAGATACGTAACAATATATATATATATATATATATATATATATATATATATATATATATATATATATATATATATATATATATCTCAAATATGCAAAAGAGAGATTCTTGTGGTACGAGTATATGTACAAATATTTTCACACAAAAGAAGTGTAGAAAATGTTAGGTTCACTGTACTGTACACATGTTAAAGATATATAGGCTACTGTAAATGCAGTCAATTAGTATTAACCCGGGAGCTGCGGGGAGACTCTTAAGAGTTCCCCCGGCGCACTGCGGGGAGACTCTTAAGAGTCAGAGAAAAAAAAAATCAACTTTTGACATCGGAAAAAAAAAAAAAAAAAAAAAAAAAAAAAAAAAAATTTATTTTTTTTTTTGGCCCCTGGGCCATGCAAAATCTCAGTCCTCTACCTCCCCTCCTTCCCCACTTTCCTCCTCTCCTTCAGTTATCACCTATTTTCCCTGTTATTCCCTTATTCTGAGGTATATTTTCGTGCTAACATTAGAAATCCGATTGGAGGGTGTGGTCATCACTGATAGCAAGCGAGTGCAAGAGAGAGAGAGAGAGTATCGATCGACTGTGTCTCAGTGGCCTTGGGGGAAATTGGCGGGAAAGCAGATTGCCTCACCCATACATTATACAACTCGCGGGCTATATCTCCGATTTTGACCATCCAAACGCTGTTTTCACTCGTTTTATTGTTGTTTCAGGTTAATACCTTTATAATCAACCCATAATAGGCGCATATGGCTAAGTATTAATGCTATTAATGGCACAATGAATATTTTAGTGACGGAAACACCTCAAATACGTCAGCACAGGGGGACGTTGCCAATTACCCCCATGCGCACTTCAGAGGTTAAGTTTCAGAAAATGCTAAAACATATTGTAGGAGTTTTTAATAGAGGTGGATAAAAAGTACATCCGAGTATCCTTTTAGATGGCTCGAATTGTACAGTTTAAAATACAGATGTTGATATCAGTTTAAAATATAACACGTTTAAGGTTAGCTTTAAAAATAACACAAACGTTAAATGCCAGTGAAAAAAAAAAGAATATAAAGGAAGTCCGAGTATCTTGTTAGATGGCTCGAACTGTAGGATTAAAATATAATAACGTTTAATGCTAAATGTAAAATGTTTCACAAACGTTTATTGTCAGTTAATATATGAATTAATGCATTACTCTACTTTCGTAGATCTTCAGTATTCAAATAGTCAGGGATGTTTGTCTTCACTCATACGTGGATTACCAGGCACTGGCACGTAATAGGCGATACAGGATTTGTTTATAAACAGCCCTCGGACGACAACTTCATTGCTTATACCGTAAGAAGTCTTGGGCTGAGGCAAGGAGAGTAATTCGATCCGCAAAGTGTAGTGGCTGGTATTCTTATGTGTCCTTGGTGAATCAATTCATGTCAAATAGGCCTGGTCCTCTATAAATGTATTAAATAACAAGTATACACATTCACCCATCACCACTCTCAGGTATAAAGAATAAGTCATCGATGATTCCGTAGCCGTTGCCAACACGATCGCCAGACATTTTGTGGATGTTAGCAGTTTGGCCAACTAAGATACTCGTTTTTTAGACCATAAACGGCAGGCCGAATTACATCAATTTGACTTTGTCACAATAGACATAAACTCTGATTACAACTGTGAGTTTACGATGAAAGAACTTCACCGTTTCCTAAAAGCCTGTAAAGGTTCGATTTCGGGTCCTTCGCAAGTCACCTAGAGTATGATTCAGCATCTTAGTCCAAGCAAATCTTACTAAGTATTGTACAATGAGATTTGGATGTCTCGATCGTTTCCAAACTCATAGCAGCTTGCGCACGTCATACCATTCCCGAAGAGCCCGGGCCGCCTTACAAATCCCAAGCTGTTTCATCCTATTGCATTGACGGAGTGTCTATGTATGGGTTTTTAACCCTTAAAAAGCGGCTCACCACTTAAGTCGAGTTAAATAAAGCTGGACTATGTGGCGGCGCTCGACATAGGTCGAGTGGCAATTTCAGCACGTAATGTGACTGAGAGAGAGAGACAAGTGGTGGCAGGAGACTAGCGAGCGTATGACTGCTCCAGACCACCGCGGCGAACCTACTGACACAAATCTCAGCTCCCTCCTCCCTCTCTCACTCGCTACATACTCAATTATGTACCGAAAGTACCGAATTACCTGCTTTTTGCACTCGCGTTGCACGGTTATTGCAAGAAAACTATCCATCATACAAGGATCGTTATGGTATAATTCGAAAGCTCTGTTTATGCCCTTTCAGGGATAGATACTTGTTTTACGTTCTGGGTCTTATTTAGGCATGAAAATGATCACGTAAACAGCCCTATTTTGGCTAAAAACACCCCGCTGGGCGGTACACATAAATAAACCGCATAGGCCGCTCGTAAGGTGTTAAAGGATTGTTAACGTTAGGTTTCTTTTTTTATTAGAGTCAAAGAATTTGTTCAACAATATGGCTTCCGTAAACACGGGTACACTAGAAAATTTAATGAATTTGGAACATTGTATCGCTGAAACTTTTGCCAAAAATTAATTCATGATAGGCATAGTTTTAGATATTCATAATGCTTATGATACGAACTGGCGACACAGAATACTTACAAAACTCTATGATTTCGGTTTCAGAGGTAATTTGCCCAATTGTATTCATAGCTTAATTTTTTACCTATCTTTCACGGTAAGGTTGCACCATCTTGTAACATCGGACGTTTCTGTCGAGGAGAATGGGGTACCGCAAGGTAGTGTGCTTAGCCCTTCGTTATTTTGCTTAACACAATACTCGCAGTGCCCGTCACCTGATGGAAGGGTTTTTCCGGCTATTGTGTGGCCTGGGAGCCAGACCAGCTGTTGCAGGCAGTGTGGGTAGGCGTCAACTGGAGCCAACGGACCCCGCGGACACAATGATGTGTGAGATCCCTGACACATCTGCAGCATCACACATAGCGAAAACAGCTAATATGGCTCCTTTTTATTGATTTTGCCCTTCGTTTGCAAGATTATTGCAAGATAACCAGACATCCTACAGAGATGATTCTGGTGTCATTTGCAAGGTATATTACCGTACTTTCACGTATATATAATTATATTATGCTCTGGCTTTTTCTTATGTATAAGCAGGGAATGAAGGTAATTTTGGGAAATTATGCCCGCTCGTACGGGGTTAATGATTAATGATTAATGATATTCTGTCTTCCGCTCCTGTCCCCCGGAATCTTAAATACTCATTCTACACTGATGATTGCGCATTGTGTCATTCTTCCTCCAACGTGCAATTTTCGGCTGGGCAGATTCAAGTGGCCCTTGATTTCGTCTATCTCTTGGCCTTACGGTGGGGCTTCATGTTTTCCGTTGCTAAGTGTGTCGGTGTACTTCTTACTCGTAGACATAACACACCAAATTTACATATCACTCTTGATATTGAGCCGATACCTTTCACAAATTCAGTAAAGTTCTTGAGTCCGCACTTTGAATGGATGGTCAATTAGAAATTTCATGTCACATATTTGATTAATTCTTGCAGTAAATGATTAAACGTCCTTAAATGCCTTTCTTGCCATTATTGGGGAACTGACAGAACGCCTTTTCTGATGGTGTATAAGTCCCACCTTTGTTCAATAATTGACTATGGTTCGCAGGTGTATGGGTCGGCATCCGGTTGTACCTTGAGGAGGTTGGATGTCTTTCATAATGTATGCTTGCGACTAGAATTGGAAGCTAATGTGCCCCCCCCTCCGTATTCGTCGTGGCCACATGCTCCTCTCGTTCGGCATATGTTTACACCGTAAACATTTGCTCGGCCTTCCAGCTTGTGGGATCCTCCTGCAGTACGAGCATGTGCTGCATGCGGCCCTCAGGTCGGTGGCTATATGGCTTCAATTCCTAGCACAAAAGCTAGGTTATGACTATTCTAATGTTGTCCAGCTGGTTGTATTAAAGGTAGCGTTTTGGGAGCAGCCCACTTTTACTGTTGATGCCCAGTGGCTCCCTTCTCCCAAACGTCAGGTGCCGGAGGTGAAAATTTGCCCACTTTTTCGATCGGTCCTCATTAGACACCTAGCTTCTTTCCAACTCTACACCAATGGCTCTAAGACAGATGAATGTGTGGGTGCAAGTGTATGGTCGACCAAATGTCGCCTCAGGTACCATTTGCCGATCCATACATATGACCGTGCCATAGATTATGCTCAAGCTTCTCTTCATGAAAGTTTTTTCATTTTTTTTAGATTCCAAGTCAGCCCTTCAGGTGATTGATTCATGTAGTATGGATTCTTCTGAAATCCAGGGCCGCATTATCAATAAGTTGCATACAAGTTTTAAATCCTTCTCTCTGATTTGGGTGCCTGGTCATTGTCGTATTTTCAGCAATGAGCAGGCTGACGAACTTGCAAAATCAACGGTAGAACTTGAGGGGCTGTAGGACATCTTACTGTCTTTTGGTAAGAAATAAAATTACTCTTCCGTGGCAAAGTCAGTGGACCGACCTGGCTGTACATTCAGCCAAACCGACCTTTGGGGTTTGGCCCTCGACTACCCGTCGCTTCTGGAGGGAGGAGATTATCCTAGCGAGACTGAGGATAAATTGTACCTTTCTATCTATCTATCTATATCTATATGCATAGATAGATAGAAAGGTACAATTTATCCTCAGTCTCGCTAGGATAATCTCCTCCCTTTGTACCTTTCTGACACACATAAAACCTTTTATATAACGTGCATTCCTGCCGCAATGTACCACCTGTGGCGGGATTCTATCGATCAATCGCATCCTTTTGTCCTGTGGTAGCTTTGTGGAGGAGCATAGTCCTCTCCTGATGTACTGCAGGACAAATAACGTCCCCCTCACTTTGGACTCTTAGTGATGGGGATGTTGGTGTGGTTGACAAGTTGATGGCATACTTGAAAGAGAGCAACTTTTTCATAGAGTTGTAACTAGAGTATATTTTATGGTGATGATGTTATATTTTATTTCCTATGTTTCTGTTTAACATATGTTTTATGCTATTGTCTTTAGACATTATTTCTCCCAGTCTAATGCAAAGAAATCTTGGTTTACTCACACTTGTTCTACTTAGTGGGGTGCCGGTCATGGGTAAATTTCCCTTTTCAGTTCAAATTGATGCAAAAGTTTGCTTTTCGGTACCAATTTAAAGCTAAGGGTCTCTAGAACAATATTGGTTCGAGTGTTTTTTTTTTTTTTTTTTTTTTCTATATTCCAACTTACTACCTCTCGGGCATAGGGTGAGAGCCTTAACATTCACCGCTTTACAATGAACAGTGAAGCCCGTTCATATTATACCCAATTTGGAGTCTGGGGGGCGTGGGGGGTTGGTGGGGGGGGTTTGACCAACCGCAGGCATACGCAAAATATGAAAACTGCTATAACTTGTGAACGGATTATCCAATCTGAACATGTGAGGTACCTATGGCTTCAAGAGGATGAGTAGCAACTTCTTATCCGACCGTATTGTCCATAGAAGCAAACAATTTGCCGAGATCGGTGTATATCCATAACACAAACATATATGTTTTTGATATTTCTCAGTGATACTTGGACACAATTACAAAATAATACTAAATTGTTTTATTTATCATTACATGGTCAAACACAGGTAGCACTTGGTGAACATAGGCTTGCAAATCTGCTTGAACACTACGTTTAATGACCATTACCATTTACCATTAGGCCATCATAAATTGATAATCAGAAAATTAGATTTGCGTCAGGCAGAAACAACAGATAAAACAGATTGTACAGACTGGATCTCGACCAATAAGAATAACTACACTTCATCTCATCTTAGACTATATGTAGAATCTACACGTAAGTTCAGGTTACATAATATTTTCAGCACCAAAATACAGAACATCTTAAAGATTTACAAACTTAATCTCATTCATAAACAGACCTTTTTAAAACTAGATATAAAATACCCTTTGGCGCACGATGACTCTTTCAGAGTCATTAGGTATTTTTTTCCTAGGCGCACGATGACTCGTTAAGAGTCATTAAACTTAAAAATATTCGCCCAAAATTAAGTTTTCGTCTGACGCGTGTCATATTTGGCATATATATTAAGTATTACGTCTAGTTCAATCGGTACAATTGGCAACCCCCTCAGTTTAACGGTTTACATACGGCTGGCTGGGAAGGGAGCAGAGTAGAGCTCAGTATGTGTTTCGATACTGTCACGTTTATTCGTGTATCTCAGTAACTATTTGGTTTATTGTAATTCTGAAGTTACCAGTGGAATCCTCATTAAATTGCGCTTCCATATATGTATGCAAATCAAAAACGTTGTGGGCAAACTTTTGAGCTGGCGCGATTTGGAGATAAGTGGATATGTGGTTGTTTTGTATTTATTATATGTTTTTATTCGCTTATCTTCAAGTTCAATGAATAACGAAGCCGATGGTACCTCATTAATCCAAATACAAGGATTTTGGGGTGGATAAAAACGTCACAGAAACAAATTATCGCCGGGCACAAAACTGGCTCTGAGTGAGCTGAGATATACTTTGGGAGTGGGAAAAACTTTGACTGGAAACTATAGGTGCGCCAAAGGGTAAAGATGACACAAGTACATAATTCTTGAATAAAACAAGTAGACTCGACTAGAGTTCCATCATTATAAATGTGACTGACAAGTAGCTGATCAAACTAAATTACACGTGAACCAAAAACAGGTTATTCAAACTAGACTAGAACACTTCAAACAAAAACTATTGAAATCACAACAATGAAAAGATACAACCTAAACTACATTCAAATTGTGTATCCAGAAGCTAAATGCTTCTTAATAAAATTAAAAGAAAACACATTCTGGATATAAGTACGGTTGGTTACGGGCTAAAAGCATGTACATAATTGACAAGAAAATAATGCAAGCTAAGGACTTAATTTGTGTGAACAGGATGGCCTTAGGCATTGAAAACTGGACAACATTCTGAACCAGCTATTTGTCACATTTGCACTTGCACAGACGTGTGCATTTTAAATTTGCTTTTTTACACTTGCACAATGAGCAGGCATGTGCGCACGTGCATTTCACATCGAGGTTGAATACCTCCTTGGCGAGTGGCAGTGTGGTCCAAATGGGATGCAGCTTGCCGTCCTTCTCCATCCATCCATGATTAACAGGGTTCTCGACAGTCATCATGGGTTCGTGGGCTGTAGTCCAGACGCTCGCTTGGGTGACACTCCTTTTGAGATGTTGGTCCAAAGCATCACTCATTGGGGGGATTCTCTCTACATCCCTAGTCCTCTGCGAGAACACCCTCATGCAGACGAAATCAACGTCGGTCTCGTCGGTTGACTCATTGGAGTATAGCTTACAAACAAAATTCCTGGCCACGTCCTTCAGCTTTGGTGATATTTGGAACGGTGTGTCAGTGATTGTCACAAATTCGTCCATCAGGGATGGTACGTCATCCTTCAACTTGTAACAGTATCGCTTTCCCTTGAACTTGAATGATGACGTGCTGTCTGAGCCAGTGAATGCGTGGAAGAAGGCCATGGCTTTGCACGTTGTCATTCCCAGGCTCGACGCAATGGCGTTCAGGGAGATCATTCTGGTTGTCATTCCTGCTTTGAATGAGATCCAGACTTGTGCAGCTGGATTCACAGTTATGATGTGGTGGAAATTGCTCAGAAGTATTATGACCACGTCTGTATCCCCAGTGTGAACTATCCCAAGTGAAGAAGTTTGGAAGTCATAGATGAGATGCACTAGGACACGAGTGTCCGCTTCCTCGTGGTTGCAAGAGCCCATTGGAGGAGTGTTCCCAACAGTGTAGACTTGATCACCTGAAGTGATATACACATTCTTGTCATCTGGGAATTGTACTTCTGCTATCTTTGTTGACAGGAAAGAGAACAGTTCCTTCTTGTTATCTGCATTGGCCAAAAAGTTATGCCAATTTCCTGGGACTTTGGCAGCACCAGACACGCGTTGTCGAGTACCTGTTCCTCGTTTTTCCCTTGTGGCCCCTTTGATTGTCTTAGCACGATACTCATCCCAGACAATGTCTACTCTTGTCGATCTTTTCAAATCGTGGTGAACTCTTGGGCAGAATACTTTGTTGAAGTATTAATCGAACGTCTTGCCTTGGACGGCTGTACCAGGAAGGGAGGGGATCAGTACTCCTCCATCAATGACAATAAAGTCATAAACTTCTGGCGCAACCAACTCCTCGTCGGCAGAAAGGGTGGTACTCGCACTAGCTTCCATGATGTATGTCAACAAATCAGACTTGGTACAAGAGTTGAGGGACCCTTCGGACGACAACGCAGGTGGGTATGCGGAAGACTCGTGACGGAAAAACTCCTCCAGATTGCCTCCTCGGCTATCTAGCACAACAAACGCTTGTCCGTAGAGCTCTGCATGCTGTTTGAAGTGCTTCATTTTCCGATTAAGAGCCGTCTTCTTCTGAGTTTTCTTCTCGTGGAACAACAATAAGATATTTCGGTTGATCGGCGCTGTCAGAGGTGTATCATTCGAGTCGAGCACGTTCTTTCTGAAGTTGTTGTATTGCTCTTGTCCTGTAGATTCAAATATACGGACAGATGCGGCAGCAGACGCAGAAACACACACCTTGTTGTCTAACGTAACCAGGTCCTCGCTGCTCTCCTCAAAGGGATTGCCCCTGCTTAGCAAGACATCGATCAGTTCTTTGGTATGTCGTTGAAATCGGCGCTGAGACGCACATCCTTCCTCATGATGAGGGAGTTCATCATCCTCGGCATCATCTTTTACACCAGTGAATTCCTCAACAATACGGCTGATCTCTGGGCCAGTCACGATCCCGCGTTCCAGCATGGCAGGGTTCTGTGTGAGGCCGATTATGCCACCAACTCCTTTCACCCTTTTGTTGGCCTGTTCGTGCGCATGATCAATTGGTATGGATGAGAAACGATGATTGCTTCGAGTAACCGTCCAGTGCCCTTCCTCAAACTCCTCTTGGATGCTATCTGGGAGAACTTCCAGGTCCCTGATAAGGATTGGAATCTACCTCGCGTAATTCTGGTGATCCAGAGCAAAGAACAAAGGTACAAGCTTCCGTAGAGTAGCGACCATGAGTTCAAACTTTCTTTCCCGATGTGACCGGATGAACATGAGTATGATTTGTTGATACTTGTGTACGAGCAGCCAGAATGCTATTGTTGGGCTCTCCTGAGAAGCTGCCAAGTCCCAATCCTTAAAGGCCTCCTTGGTTCCGCTGTCCTCATAAGCACGCTTCAGAAGCTGGTCGAGTACCACAACAGTAACTTGATGGGCGTATCATGTTCTCATTACATTGGATGCTTTCAGAAAAGACGTGGCTGCTGCTTCTGTCTTCACTAGTCCAGCTTCTTTCAGGATTTCAGGCCAACCAGACCCACGCAAGAGATCTTCCATGGTGTTCCACAAAGCCATTTCAATGTGGAGCCCTCCAAGCATCACCACAAACTTGTCTTCCCCAAAAATGTCAGGGAAGGTCCATTGTATTTTCTTTGCAATGTCATAAAGTGGTTGATCCACTACCAGCACAGGGATTTGTTGTGGGTTGAGGTGTTCAGTTATCTTTTTCACTAATTCCATCCCATGTCGAGTCATTTCTGGAGTAGCTGCTTTCTCGTGAAAAAGTGGTAAGAGTGCTTCAATGCATTTCTGTGCTTGTCCAACAGCATCAGATCGAGATGCATGGAATGAAGACCACATCACTGGGGTAAGTATTTCCGTCTCAGAATCCACATGTTGGGTATCATGTACTGCAGTCATCCATTCCTCTTCGTGCTGTTTTTCCTCACCGAATGAACTAGTTGACACTGGCTGCATGTCTTTTACTGGAGGTTGGATGACAAGATTTCGACCCACAGGTGGTACAAATGTGTACGAACTAGGCAGAATGGGTCCACTACAGACTGCTCCTCTTGTCTGTGGGTCAATGCGTAACGGTTCTTGGCTCACCCCAGGCTTTTCTGATGAAGGAAACTGAAAAATTGAAATTCCAGTACCATGGAAAGATGAGCTCGCTGTTCTGGATGTAGGGTTATGATCCAGATTGTCAAGAGCAGCAGCCGTGAAGATATTCTGATGTAGATTCGTAGGACAGACAATATCATTATTGTCCCTAATTTGGTCAGAGATTGCTTGCGTTAAGCTAACTTCAATAGTGAGGACTTTCTTATATGACACACTCAGACAATACTCGTGTAGTAGTTGCACCAACTTCTTGCTTCGTGTTTGGGAATGCAATTTGAGGGCCAAGAACACTGCAAATGGAGGTTCACAATGCATGTTCGCATTGAGACAAGAGAAGTCATATTGAGCATGGCAACCTGACTTACGCAGAGGATGTTCCTGGAATTGTCTTGCGGCTGGCGATGATTTTGGTCCTGCGAGGAGTTGACGGAAGAAATACTTCATACGCTGTGGAACAGATAATTCCTCACAACCATTGGGAAATGAACCATCAAAACTGAAAGGAGTGTCATGATCCAAAACAGCTTTACGGAGAATAGATGCTGCCAATAGTAATGTATGTGATTCTTCCTCTGGGGTTTGAGTTGCATCTGATATGATCTTCCTACCCGTCTTTGAACAAATTAGGAAAATGCGATCTCGGATACCTTTCTCCTCTGTCAGATTCGGGAAGTGTTCGAGCACTCTTTCCTTTAGGCGCGTCCTGTTTATGCTCTTCTGGATTCCATGTTGTTCTAATCTCTCCTGCATCATATCCGTCAAATCTTGCAGTGCAAACACTGTACGACCTCCAGCGACTTCTTCCTTTATGAATTGGAGCAGTTCCTTTTCAGCTGTAATGTCAATGTTTTCGATTGCATTGCCTTGTTTGCAGAGCGCATCATAACGGCGGGTGAATTCAGTGTAGCAATTCCGATGGTACTTGGCTTCAATGGCGACCAGATCGCCTTCTGCAAGGAGTGCTACGATACGATCCTCTCCCAGTGTGACTGCCTTGTCATGAATCTCTTTGGTGAGAGTAAGCTTCTGGAATGAATGGTCTGCTGCATGTGTTTCACCACCGCAGAAGATGCACAACTGACGATTGATATCAGCACTGGTCCGCCGGGGTCTTTTTCTTGCAGGACATCCTCGGGAAAAACGCTCTTTGGCACGGTCAAGTGCTGATGCCTTGTACAGCTGGCGACATGACTTGTGCCAGGATGCATTATTCTTCTGCATGGACTCTTCATCTGGCAGGTCTACGTCTGGGTGGGGTGCAGCACCAACTTCTCTAAATTTACTTGCAAGACTGGTGATGTCTTTGTACGCCCCCTCTTTTCGAGCAGAGACCGGATTCGCAAGAGGACAGACAAGTCCTTCTTTAGTTTGTTTTTGGCAGAGAACACACAACTCCCATTTCGTAATCCCAGCCATATCCTCACGAACCTGGAAAGACAAGAGATAAACTGTAAGACACACATTTAGCCAATTAAAAATGACATCCCAAAACATTTCCTTTTCATGGATATACACCGATATTGGCCAAAAAAATAGTTTTTATGGACAATATGGTTGAACAAGAAGTTGGTACTCGTCCTCCTGAAGCCATAGGTACCTCATATTTTCAGATTGGATAATTCGTTCAAGACTTATAGCAGTTTTCATATTTCGTGTATGCCCGCGGGGGGTCAAAACACCCCCCACCAACCCCCCAGACTCCAAATTGGGTCTAATCCTGGTACACTCGGACCAATATTGTTCTAGAGACCCTTAGCTTTAAATTGGTACCGAAAAGCAAACTTTTGCATCAATTTGAAATGACTGAGGGTCTGGGAACCCCACTAACTGCCGCCCACAATAAGAAGGAAGCATACAGACGGTATAGACACCTTCAAACTCATGAATCTCCAACTATTTATGTTCTACCTGGAATTCTGCCAAATATGTTCTTTAACTTGCCAAAAACTCTTGCACCAATACCAAATGTAATGAACATTTTATTTCTAGCTCTTCCCACACTTTCTGGCATATAGCCAAAATGTTCTATAATTTTATTTCCTCTTTTATCCCTCCTCTTTTACACTCCGAAGGCACCACTGTCTCTTCTTCCTTTGACAAAGCTGAACTCTTCGCTTAAACTTTCGCTAAAAACTTAACCTTGGATGATTCCGGTGCTATTCCTCCCTCTCCAACCCCTCTTACTTACTTATGTCTAATATATTATCTCTTCCAAAGATGTACTTTCTGCCCTCTCTGGGCTTAATACTATGAAGGCATATAGATCTGATGGTGTTCCTTCTGTTGTACTCAAAAACTGAACTTCCATGCTGACTCCCTGCCTAGGCAAACTCTTCCGTCTTTGGCTTTCCTCTAACATCTTCCCTACTTGCTGAATGTTTGCTCTCATTTAACCTGTCCCAAAGAAGGGTGACCACTCTCAACCATCCAAATATTGTTAAATCGTTCTCATTTCTTTCATCTCTAAAATTTCTTAAACTATTTTGAATTCAAAAGTTCTTTCGTCTTCCAATAATCTGCTTTCAGATCGTCAGTATGGTTCCCTTAAGGTCTGCTCTGCTGGTGATCTTCTTGCTTATCTTACTAACTATTGGTCCTCCTCCTTTTGGCACTTTGATGAGAACTTTTCTACTGCACTAGACATATCGAAAGCCTTCAACTTTCAATGCTTCCAAAACCTAATTTCGCTATCTGTCTACCCGTCACAGGCTTAACCTGACTGAGCTATTTGAGATGGGGATTAAGGTACCTCATAACCAGAGCGACAGGTTTTCTTGTGTCAGTGGTCGAGATTCTCAGACTTTAACCTCCCGTTAAGGTTGTGAGCTGTCTGTATTGCTACCGAAGAGGTTATCAAATTGTTATCATCTGCTGGTCTGCTTATTCCGGGCTAATAGGTCACATTGCTGTTTCCTAGGTTGCTGGTCATTGCGTTAGTCTGGTAAGCGGCAAGATCATAGGGAGAGGTTCAGGTGGGCTGGCTCGGGGATTTCCCTGGGTCCTGGGAGACGTGGCTTGCCCCGTTGCCCGTGTTCCCTTCTTCAGCCAGAATGGAGTCAAGGTCATAGTGGATGGAGCGGTTTATTTTGTCTCCATAGAGCCTGTATATTTTGCGGGCAGACTCATTAACTGTAGCTATCATAGATACCCGAGCCTCCAGATTTGGCAAAACACTACCCTCACAGGTCTTAAATTCACTACCCCATTACTGGAGGGTGTACACCTTTTCTGATGGTGTAGCTGAAGCTGGCTGGAGGTGCTCAAGTGCCTAGTACCACAGGCGGGTGATGAATGAAGGGTTCCCGTCCCTTTTGACGATAAGTAATAATGAGGTGTCCTACACTTCCTCAGCTTCTTCGTGGGCTGGTGGAGGGTGTGAAAGGCTTTGTTTTCTCCCGGCGGAGTTCTTCCAGATTATGTAACTGATATATATCTTGCTGGTTTGTGGGTGGTGTACGAGAAGAGGTGTTACTGCAGCTAGCTGCTGAGGTTGACTGATGAACTTTGACCCGGCTCAGCTCCTATTGTTAACTGGTGCGGACACAAAAGTACAAGCACTAAGACCTAGGCAAATGGAAAGGATAGATGGCCTACCAGAACTGGTAAATGTTGTGCTAGTTGGTATGTGGCTTACAGGTGAAAGGGGGGGGGGGGGGGGCGCCAAGGAGGGGCTGGAGGTGGTATAGGAGGGGGATAAGGTGAAGGAATCAATTCATCAGCCAGTCCATGCCAAGTGAAGGTTTGGGGTGGACCTTTACAACTTGCATCTGCTTTTAATTTTGTGTTTATTTTTATTTTTTTTGTATGTGAGTGAAGGAGACAAAATGCAAAGCTGCCTGTAACAAGTGTCACCCCCAAAGCCGAAAGAGTGACAGGGCCGAATTCAAGTTACGTTAGAGTCAAAATGCCTGGGCACATAAACTTTAAAGCAGCTTAAGTCATGTGATGAATGAAACATTGATTAACCCGGCGAGCGCATGCAGGGTATAGTGAACACCACACTTCTGGGCGGTAATATTAAGCTCCATTACCGCCTATAATCGTCATTTTACTATAAATATCGTTATTTATATGCGCCTATTTTAATTATGAAGATAGTAACATGTAACAACAATAAAACAAGTGGGAATAGTGTTAGGATGGTGAAAATCGCAAATTATTACCGAGCGTTCATTCATGAGATGAGAGACAGGGGAGGCCCACACCCTCCTCTCTCGAAGCCTGGAGAGTGACTGAGGCCTGTCTCTCTCTCTCTCTCTCTTTCCCATGCATAGACACACACAATACCACAGCCTATGATCGGTTTGGAGATGTTTACACAAAAATATACCAATGAATAAGGGAATAACAGGGAAAATAGGTGATAATTGAAGGGGGGGGGGAAAGAAGGGAATTTTGACAGATGTGGAGTAGTGATAGGAGGTATGGAGGGGAATGATCTCACTTAATAACCATTTCACTTGTTTTAAGTGCTACTGGGGCCTTTTACAAAATTTGTTTAGGCCTTACCTCTTATAAGAGGGTCCACGCCCTTGCCCACCAAAACCTCTTAAGAGCGTTCACGCCGTTCCTGGGTTAAGGGAGAGAGTTCCAGAGTTAACTTGTTGAGTAGAAGAAAGACTGAGAACATATGTTAATTTTTAGATTGGAGAATTGGACAGAATAAGAGTGGGATTGTGTTAAAAGGCGGGTGCATCCCACTCACCATAAGGGAGGGGCCAGCACTGAAAGAGCTCTGAAAAACACTTATTGCTGAAATAGCGATAGAAGAGTGAAAAAGATGCAGCATTGCGACGTGTAGAAAGAGATTGTAGGGAATTAGTAGGAGAAAGGGAGTTGATGAGGCAAAATGCTTTTGACTGCACCCTTTCAAGAAGTGCGGTATGGGTGGAACCTCCCCACACATGCGAACAATACTCGATAGATGGGCGCACTGTACCCTAAACAGAGCAAGAAGCTGTGCATACAATACAATACATACAATGGTTTAACGTCATTTTTCCATTACATTCAATGTAACGGCTCAGACGGGGCCGTTGCCTTTCAGTAGTTGGAGTGTACAGTAGTACAATAAAGTCCCGCCAGAGCACTGCCCCACCAAGTCATCACTGTGGCTGATGTTGGTATAGTGCTAACTGTGCCTCAGCAAGACTCAAGAGTCCCCATGCAGCACTTGCACCTGCAGTAGCTGCAACCACACCAGCCTTAACAGTGCTACAAAAAGACAGCACCATAACAAGACTCTACTGTATATTAGGCAATTGGACTATATAACAATAAAGTCCTGCCCCAACATGCAAACACTGTTGCCGACACAGGTGTGGTGCCAAACAGCGCCCAGGTAAGACTCAGTCCCCTGTGGCACCTATCCGCATCCCACCAGCCTCGGCAGTGCCATACCAAGACAGTGCTAAGATAAAGACTTTATTTCATAGTAATGGCTGTTGGTCCACAAGTCTATCGCCATCCCCCCTATTAGTCGCCTTGTACGACTCTCAGTAGGATGCGTGAGGCATATTCTTTTTTTCCTCCACCATTAGATGAAGGCCCCCTTACCCCCTGTGGGGTGAAGAAACCAACGGTCGAGCACACCTAACTTCCAGGAAGCTGTTTTAGGGGGGATGGGACATTGTTCTGGTCCCCCTTCTTCCTCTTGTTTAGCCCCATTAGTTTTCAGATTCTTAGATGTTCGGCCCATTATTTTGGCGATTTTAAGACCTTTTGCCCCATTTCTTTATCAATATTTAGACAGTTCATGTCCTTTAGGACGTCGTTTTTACCAGGCGAGTGATAGTGAGCCTATATATTTTAAGAGGAACCGACCTTCAGCCGGGAAATTTTTCTATCGAAAAATGTAACAAAATTTATCTTGAAGGAGGGTCTTGGGCGGTGATTTTTTTAAGCTTGATGGAGGTCTAGGACAGGTAGTAAACTATAAAAACAATAAAATAATGCAAAAATAACAAATAAATACACCCATCCCCCTTAGTTATGGAATCAACTACCATCGGATATCAAAGAGGCAAATACCGTACATGCGTTTAAATCAAAGTTGAAAAAGAACTTATTAAATAATACATAATCTAAATATCGGGCCTCATTGTTCTCTATGGTAATATGATGTCCTATATATTCTTATTCATATTTGTATGACTATATATGTGGGTATTTCAATATAGATACACATTATCTATATACAGTCAAACAAATAAGAATGTGTGTGTAAAAGTATGTAAGTCCACGCACATATTTATGCAATGTATATACAGTATTCAATATGTCCTTATTTTGCAGTATATATTTATGAATGTATTCAAGTATGTATATATGCTTCTATTAATATCTACAGGATTGTATGCATATATATGTAGATATGTTGTATGGGTATGTACTGTATGTAATGAGTATGTGCGTATCTATGTGTATGTATACAGTATGTATGTGTTTGTGTATATATACAGTTGTATCCATGTGAGCATGTATGTATAAGTGTGTATGTATGTGTATGTGTGTATGTATATATATATATATATATATATATATATATATATGTATATGCATGTGGGTATGTGTGTGTATGTGTATATACGTACAGTATATGTGTGTGGATGTATATGTGTGTATGTACGTATACAGTATATGTATATATATGTGTGCGTATGTGTATGTACGGTATATGTATGTATAAATATGGGTGTATGTATGGGGATACTGGTATATATATGTATTGCGTGTATGTATGCATCTGAATGTGTATGTACAATCTAAGTTTATACCTTATACCTAAATTTATACCTAAGTTAATACTTAATGTACACTTTGTAATTGTAATTATGAGCAGAATAACCACTTTTAAGTGGGTAAAAAAAACAAATATTATTATTATTTATTATTATTAAGCAAGAGTAGTAATATGGTCATTCCATGAAAGGACAGCAGAAAAAGAAACACCAAGAATACTGAGAGAAGATAAAGGGTTGATCGGTGCATTGTTGAAGAAAAGGGGAAAGTCGTGTGGAAGATGGTGAAGAGTAGATAGAAGGAGAAATTTGGTTTTGGAAGCTTCAAAAGATATTCTCTGTCTCTGTGATAGTTTATAGATCAGAAGATAGGCATGCTATTGTCTCATCACATGAGTTTTGGAGTCGTTGTGGAAAACTTGTTGAATAGTGTTAAGGTAGAGTAAACAGCATATAAGTGGATAAGACTAAAGGCACAGTTGAAAAGATCACTAATGATTATTAGAAAGAGAATTGGAGACAGGACAGAACCCTGATGAACACCGGAGTTGATAGGTTGAGGAAGTGAGCTATGGCCGTCCACAAATACAGCTATGGAATGGCCAGAAAAGAAATTAGAGATAAATTAACAGATGCAGGGATAGTTTAGAAATTAGAGATTTGTGCCAGACTTTATCAGAGGCTTTCAATATGTCTAGTGCAATAGAGACGGTCTCACTGTCGTATCGAAAGGAGGATGACCAAGCGTTAGTAAGATAAGAAAGAAGATTACCAGTAGAGCGACCCTTAAGGAAACCATACTGGCGATTTGAAAATAGATAGTTTCCATAACTTTAGAAATGCAAGAAATGAGAGCAATTGGACGATAGCTGGAGGGTTGAGAGCAGTCACCCTTCTTTGAGATAGGTTTGCTCTGTTTTGGCCTTTTCAGGGAAATTTACCCGACGAACATGCCTATTTCTCAGTATATTTTAATTTGTGTGGTATTCTACTACAACTTGATGTGAGTTAGGCTCTTTGATTTTTTGGAAGGCTCTATGAATTTAGGTTTGATTTTATTCTAATAAGGCAGGTTAGTAATGACTACGTTATTTGCGACCTGAAAGAGATTGGAGGGGGGAGTGATGACGGGGACTGGGTCTTGACATTGTTGGAATTGGTGCAACCTATTTTGTATATGATCGAGGGTCAAGCTCGAGTTGGGGTCAAGATCGGCCGGGGATGTAAGGGCAGCAACATCGGCGTGGTGCCAAATACTCGGTCTTGGGGCAAGATACCATCTTCACGAAGGGTGGAATTCAGGCCCACTGGTTCATTTTCAATTGACTTAGCCAGTCTGCAGTTTCATTTTATTCTAATCAAGTACGCAACTGATTCGCGATGCTCGTATGACTATGTTCACAAATAAAATTCCTCTTTGGCCAGTATGGGTAAATGTGGAATACTTTGTACTCTAGAAGTTTGGATAACTCAGTCCAAGGCTGGAGAACTCAGGGGCATTGTCTGAATGCAAAACTTGAGGGAGACCGAGATTAGGGAGTAGGCTACATCCATTAATGGTGCATTAGCTACGGCGGCTGTGATGTGTTCTGTTATTGACCTGGCAATCTTGAATTTTGAGAAAATATTGTAAGGTACAAGATGGTGTAAGCTTGTAAGGAGGTGATGTGGGTACCTTTGTAGTTACCGCACACTGTAAGGTAATCAGACAAACTAGAAAGCTACATTAACCAGACAACTTACATTTTATTAAGGATTTCAGGAACAAAACTTGAAATGCAGGAACAGTGTGTATAGGCCTATGCAGGTTTTGAAATGTAACTTGATAAGTATAGACAAAATATATCTTTTAGTAGTATTAATTAAGGAGTATTCCCCATATAAGGAGACATATCTCCACCAGTGTTAACAGCTCCCAGCCTTGTGTCTAAGTGTAAGTTAAATATTCAAATCACCTCAAGCCTCACGTTAGCTTCCGGTCAAACAAACCCCTAGTGATAGCTCACAGGAAACACATCATCAGCTGACACAGCCGTGAGAGAGAGAGAGAGAGAGAGGTGGAAACAGTTGGTCCGTACAAATCTTGTTGAGTTTTCATCAGATTTTACGTAACAAATAAGTCTCGTTAACCCGTGGAGCCCCGGCTAGTTTTGTAATGTTTGCGCACCAGAACCCGGCAGGTTTTCAAAAAATGGTTTTATTCCAGAAACAATAGCGAATGGGTTAGGAATGAAGGAAAAACCGCTCAAAAAGCTTAAAAAATGGTCCTACAGAGCCCCCGAAAACGGATTTTACAAGAGTAAAAAATTGAAGGCAATTATCCCAAAAAACCAGGTTATTGCGCGCTCGCGCGCACACACGTGGACTTTGAGAGTTTTCAACCATCGGCACGGTTGCGTGGGATACGTATACAGTTCCCATACAAATCTGAGCCCTCTTGAGTGGCTACACCTGAGGTTACGGTCGGCGCAATTAGGGTGACGCGTCAGGCGCGTCTCTGGGGCTGTGCGTTACATACATCGCCGACGCGTCAGACGCGTCGCTGGGGCTGGACGGGTTAATAGTAGGGTCATTTGCTTGGAATCCGTGACCATTTTGTTCCTACCTTTTTCTCTCAATGGATTTGACAACCTGAACCATTTTAAAGGAAAATTAGCTCCTATGCCCCTCTGAAAAATGACAGCTAACTCTGCTAGAGCCCAATATTCAAAATGGCCGCCAACGCCATCTTGAAAAACATGAAATGTAATATCTCTGGCATCAGATGAGCTACAAGGACGAATGAGGTGTCCTTTTTCACTAATTCTGGTATTACAAATCCACTGGAATGGTTATTGTGTTGTATTGTATTGTATAATGTATTGTTATTGTTTTGTATTATACTAATTGTACATACTAATCTGCCACTTCACTGTCACTACATGATTCACTGTATGAGCCACTATCAGAATCACTGTCCTCACTTTCGCTGCTATCATCACTGTTGTTCTCTGCCTGCGGTGTATATCTAATATTACTTTTTACTGTTTCAGATGGATCGCATGCCCATCTGATGAAAATCGCCGACTTGTGAAGTGACCGAAATAATGGATAATAGAAGAGAGAGTGAAGAGTTACCAGACAAGACATTAAATGAATACGAGTGCATTTTACTCTGTGGTAAGCGATGTACCGCAGATGATCGTTTGGAAAACATTACACCTGAGAAGTGGGAATCCATCCGGGAAAAGTCTTTACAATGGAAAGAACTTGATAAGTTTCAACATATACATGAAAATGTGGATTGGGAGAAGGGACCAAAGGGTCACCACATGCATAGCACTTGTTACGCATCATTATCCAGCAAGCGCAAGCTCTCTCAAGCCGAAAAACGCAAACACAAATCCGAGGAACGTCTTGAAAGAGATGAAGCATCAGATCAACAAGACCCTTCCCCAGAGGCCAGTGCACCTAAAAGGCTCCGCTCCAGTATGGGTGTCCTTCACGATAAGACTCTATGTGTGTGGTGCATGAAAGGGGCATACAAGAGTAGTGATCGTGACAAGCAGATTTTACTCCTATCAACAGTAGATGCCTGGACTAAATTCAAGTTACATACTGTCCGTCTGGAAGATGAGGTCATGAGATTGAGACTTGACACTCTGATTGCATCGATCCCAGATAGTCAAACAGCATTTGGGTTGGAAATCCGCTACCATCGTGCGTGCTGGCGCAAATATGTAAGCGACCACAAGCCCCTTTCAGATGAAAGCACTCAACATCTGCAGCGTGTAAACCTCCGAGAGGCCCAAGCTCTCTTCTTTCATCATATTCGTCAAGTTATCTTCAAAGACCATGAAATTCGCACACTGCAAGGCCTGCTGCAGGACTATAAGCACATTATCTCAAATCACGGACATAACTCAGTAGTAAAATCCAGCTACTTAAAGGAAATTCTCGTCAATGAATTTGGGGAAGACATCGGATTTCATGAACGCATTCAAAAGAATGTGAGTGAACTGGTATATGATACAACAGCAGCAGGTACATACATCGAGGCGGCAATATCTTCATTGGGTGTCAGCAATGATCAGTTGGTGATGAATGTTGCGGCATGACTCAAAGAGCAAGTCATCAGGACAAATACTATTCCCTGGCTCCCATATATACACGAGTTGGAGAGAGAAAAAGACCTCAGTGAGCTTCTGCTGAAGCTGCTCACATGGATGAAACACCCAAATAAGTCTGCAATTGATGACAGTCCATCCGTCCGATCGATTGCATCTATCCTCACAAGCTACATCACTGGAAAACGCACTGCATTTGAGATAAATCTCTCTGTCTTGCTACATGGACTGACCAAGAGTAGGGAGATAGTCGACATAATGCACAAAGATGGACTGGGCATCAGTTACAATGACGTACTTATGCTGCAAGATATTTGGGTGGTCAATGACCTTAAGTGCTCATCTGATTGCCCCTTCGAACTAGCTGAGGGTAAGCCTGCTATCGCTATAGTCGACAACGATGACTTCAAGAGCGACACACTGACCGGTGCTGGCCAGTCACACCGCACTAATGTCATGTTTGTGCAGCCAGAATCATTTGATACAGAACTTCTTTCCGAGAATCACGAGGATAGACCAGTTCCCGGTGCCAACTTTGCATCAAACCTCTCGACAAATCTCAAAGAGCTCGGAAGTGAAATGCAAAAAGTCAACCCATACAAGACAGCGAGCATGGGGAACCACCTCTCAGGAAGCCACCAGCTGATCAAAGTACTCCTCCTCCTGACACATCAGTGCAAAGAATTTGTGGTGTGATCCATGCATTGGCCAGGGCGCAAGATGACCGAACGAGACCTAAGCCAGAAGAACAGACTGTGCCTGGGTTTTCAGGGTTTCATGCCAGCATGTCAAATGCAGATGAGAAGAGTCGAGCAATATACCACATGACCTATCCCAACCCACCCAGTAAGACAATTCTCAATGATGTGATATGTAAGCTTGCAAAATCAATCGAAGAAAAAAAGATGCCTTTTGCAATAATTGTTGGTGATCATCCTGTCTACATGCTCATGCTAGAGAAAGTGAGAATGCTGAGCTGTTCAGCAAAATCTTACCATTCATGGCACCCTTCCACATCCAAATGTCGTTCATCTACACTATATACAAAAAGTTTAAGGGATCTGGCATCTCAGATGTGTTGGTGGCAGCTGGTGTTATAGCAGACGGGTCTGTTGATCAGGCCTTTCGTGGAAAACATGTTAAGCGTGGGGTTCGCTGCTTGCGACTATTCTACGAGACTCAGGTCCACCATGTCATAGACAAGGGTTTGGAAGATTCCCCTCTATCTGAAGAAGTAAAGGCATCCTTTGCCAAGCTTCGACATCCGATTGATGCACAGGAACTTGCAGATGAACATGCAGAGCTAGAGAGAAATGCTGAGCTGAAGGACCTCGTTGATGCTCTCTTCAAGGACTTTGAGGGTGCCCCACAAGCAGAATACTGGATGTCATTCATGGAAATGGTAGAGGTTCTAACTCAAAATATCCATGCAATCAGAACAAGCAACTGGACTGAGTTCAAGTCCTCACTCAAGCTCATGCTTCCTTTGATGCAAATCTATGATAATGACAAGTATGGTTGGCATCTCCCCGATTTCACCGCAGTGCTTGATACCCTTCCTGTCGATCAGGCTGCATTCATGGAGAGTGGTATGTTTGCACAGTCAATGACAGGAAAACCATATTCGTGTGTCGCCCTCGACATATGGATAGAGTCAACAATGAATAAAGGCTCTAAGCTGAAGTCTGGTTGGTTGGCCATTCTGAACAATGAAAAGCAGCTCCTTTCAAACACTCTGAATGTGAATAACATCAATCGGGTGAGAACTAAAGGTCCATTGCCATGCTAATCGCTAGAAACAAGGAAAAGGGAAGCATGCTGATTGCTCGTCGAGTAAAATTAAGAAGGATGAACAAGCTGTACAGGATATAAGTGCATGTCTCACTGAATTCAAGTGTGATCCATTTGACCATACAAACAAGACACTTCGATCCCTACAGTCAGGAATCCCAGCCTCAGACGCTCTCGCTGCCGACTTGAAATCGGCAAAGGAGGATGGCACAAGCAAACTGAAGCAGTTCTTGAATGAGAGTGTGTATTCCAAGACCAAGTCTCTCAACGACAGAGTTCCCCGTAGCAAGCGTTTGAACTTTTCAACTCAGGAATTGAAGAAAGCAGATGGTGAGAACCTGGTGGCAAAGACTGAGGAAATGGAGCGTAATGCCTTGGCCTCTGTTCTTGGACTGGTTGAAACGAGTGGTGCCCTCAAACTTCAAGAAGTCCTGCAGCATTGTGTTACAGCCGAGTGCCTTTCCATCTTCAACGTCAATGGAACCATCCGTAAGGCACAGAAAAGCAAGATTCAACAAAAACTAACTATGACTGTCATTCCAGAGCCTGATGTATACAAGTCTATTATTGATATGGGCCTCATCTGGCGCCTAACAACTCCTACCATTGAAGACAGAGAGAAGCGAGACGGTACCAAGTATACCTGGGGAGATTATGCAGAGAAGTTGGTGCACTTCGTTCTATCGAGACACAAGCATGCTGAGCGCATCATTTGCGTCAATGATTCATATGATCAGAATTACACGATCAAGGACAGTGAGATAATACTGCGCCAAAAAAAAACTGCCAATCAGCAATGTCTTCATGAAGACAGAAGATAAATTTCCTTCTAGTAAAGTTTTCCATGCTCTCCTGGGTAAACCTGAGAAAAAATCCGCCTTCAGGCATTTCTTCAAACGGAATTCCAGAGAACAGCAGCAACAACTAGCACCGAGATCATCTATTGTGTAGTTGGCAGCACTGCAAAGAATCTCACCACAGGCAAGCTTGTGCCAGAGCTCACATGCTCCCATGCAGAGGCAGATACGGCAATGCTCACCATATATAGTGTGCTCCGGTCAGACAGCTACACAGCAGCTGTCGTTCTTGACACAGATGACACAGACAACTACGTGCAAGCGGCATATGTTGCTCAGAAGACAACAGGAATCCTGTGTGTGAAACGCAAACGTCAACTTATCGATGCCCGATGTTTGTGCAGTGAGGCAATGGCTGCATCCATCATACCACTTCATGTCCTCACTGGGTGTGACCACAACTCTGGCTTCTATGGAGCAAGCAAGAAGCTCATCGCAGATCGTCTGGAGAAGTCTAAAGAGGCACACAACCTGCTAGCAGCATGTGGTACACTGCTCCTAGTCACAGAACAGGTCATCAGTGATTTGAAGCGGTTTGTCATTCGATATGTCAATGGTGATACCAAAAGCAAGACTCTGGGAGATGCGAGGGCAGCGAAGTGGAGAGCTCAGAAGAAAAAAAGCACTATCTGACTTGTGCCTGACTTGGATAGTCTCCGTCCACACTTGGAGCGTGCAAACTATCTTGCATATTTGCAAAAGCATTACCAGCTCCAAAGTCACCCCTCACCGATCGGCCATGGATGGCATCTTGTAAATGGCCTATGTCTGCCTGTCCGTTCAACCCAGCCCCCACTTCCCCCATCCATACCACTACCTACAAATCCGCAGGCAGAGAACAACTGTGATGATAGCAGCGAAAGTGAGGACAGTGATTCTGATAGTGGCTCATACAGTGAATCATGTAGTGACAGTGAAGTGGCAGATTAGTATGTACAATTAGTATAATACAATACAATAACAATACAATATACAATACAATACAATACAATAACCATTCCAGTGGATTTGTAATGCCAGAATTAGTGAAAAAGGACACCTCATTCATCCTTGTAGCTCATCTGATGCCAGAGATATTACATTTCATGTTTTTCAAGATGGCGTTGGTGGCCATTTTGAATATTGGGCTCTAGCAGAGTTAGCCGTCATTTTTCAGAGGGGCATAGGAGCTAATTTTTCTTTAAAATGGTTCAGGTTGTCAAATCCATCGAGAGAAAAAGGTAGGAACAAAATGGTCACGGATTCCAAGCAAATGACCCTAAATATACCTATGAAAAATGACCCTACTATAATGCCTGTATGGTGTTGTCAACTTATCGATTTTAGGCTAGTCGCTAGCTAGCATGAAATGGCATGTACTCATTGGCACATGCACTCATTAACACCTTAAGAGCGGGCTAGGCGGTCTATTTGACCGTACCGCCCAGCGTTTTTTTTTTACCCTAAATAGGGTTGTTTCCGTGCTCATTTTCATGCCTAAATAAGACCCAGAGCATAAAACAAGTATCTATCCCTCAAAGGGCGTAACCAGAGCTTTCCAATGACACCCGAACCATCCTTGTACGACCACTGGTTCTCTTGCAACGATCGTGCAACACGAGTGCAAAAACCCTAAAATAAGGTAATTTCCTTACATAATTCCCTGTGTAGCGAGTGAGAAAGGGGGGAGGAAAGTAGAATACAGTTCAGTATATCCACGGTGGTCGTGGGGAGCGGTCATAAGGTTACTACGCTCGTCCCACCGCTCAGCTCTCTCTCTCAGCAACATTACGTGCTGAAAATGGCGCTCGACAGCTGTCGTGCACCGCCAATTAGTCCAAATTTATTTCACTCGACATATGTTGCGCGCCTCCAATAAGGGGTTAATGAATGTATTGTACACACACATTCGAGCAGTTGAAAGGGAAAGCAATTCTGGGTTCAATGTTATTTTAATACCACAAATTTTATTGATATATTTGACGATAAATATTGAATCTATATGCTCTAAAGATCATAAGAAAATTTGTTTTAACCCTCGGCAAAACCTAATAAAAAGTATGGCACTAACATTTATTTTTCGTAACAAGGTTGTCAATACGGTACTTCCAGTTATCGACAGCTCTAAAGATCATATGAAAATGTGTTAAACCCTCGGAAAAACCTAATATAAAAGTATGCTACTAAAATTTAATTTTCGTAACAAGGTTGTCAATACGGTACTTTCCCGTTATCAATGTACAATCAAAGCTGAACATTGCAGAGTAAACACCGTAGACTTCATCGACTTCTCTTTCACCTTCGTATAATCGACAGCCAATTTTTTTTTTTTTATTTACTAAGGGATTAGTACTCAACCAGCGGGGGTGTGGGGGCGGCAGCCCCCTCCCATAATACTAGGTTAGGTTAGGTAAGGTTGTTAGGTTAGGCTAATGTCTTTTCAAATCACTATCGGGGAACAACATCGATCGATAGGCCTTATGGGGAAAATAGATTTTCCCGAGATTTCTAATTAATTACAAACATTATATATTGATGCAAATGAACAGTTTTGTTTATAAAAAACACTCGGAAAATTCGTGGTATTAAAATAAAAAAAATCCCAATTCTGTTATAGAAGTATTGAACACAATTGAATCTGTTCATAGAATGCTTGTAAGAATGCAAGAGTCAAAATGTGTATGCCCTTCAAACTTAAAGGATTGTTTGCTCAAAAACGCACAGAAGGATCTGAAGGATCTGTAGAAGAGTGTAACAGGTTTTGTGCTGAAGTACTTAATCTGTACGACAGATGCATTTAGTAGCCTATATTGAGAAATGGTGAAACCAATGGAAGATTGTTCTTGTTTCAAGTGGATAACCTTGAGTGAAACACCAAACTAGACTGATGTGGAGCCCTGTGTCATATATTTGTTTGATAAGTGTGTGGAAGTTGATGATGTGAAGATGTGATAAATGACATGAGCATTCTTACATGACATGGTCACTAATGATCCAGCTGATCTGTGTATACATTCAAAGTTGAGTATGAAATGCATGCTAGTAAACGTATGAAACAAACTTAAATATCACATTCTTCCCCCCTAGAAACAAGACCAACAGTAACATAAAGTATACGTACTATGAAACTTAATAAAATCTAACAGAACTAACTTGAAAACACAAAGATTATGATTTATCCCAGCCATAGTGGTTGGGAGCCTGTAGTACAGTTCCGAGCATAATGAAACAGAGACGCCTCTCCAGTCCGTCTAGTCAGTCACGGAGAACCTCTGGTGTGTCCTTTCTGGCTGGAGAGTTATGATGGGGGAGAACGGGAGTGGAAGTAGGTGGGAGGGTGATGGTTTACGGAGTGGGGGTAGAAGTGTTAGCGAAGTAGGGAAGGAGGGTGTGATTGGGGGGCGGTCAAAGTTAAGGTGGGAGCAGGGAGGCATTGGAATTTGTTGATATGTAGCAAATAAACTATTAATTACGTATTGAGCATTGACAAATAGTAATAATATAAGCATGATTTATGCTTTGTATGGCAATTAATATAAAATAACCATACTTTTGTGTTGATATTCATATTGCCGTAGTGTAATGGTTGAGGTGGCAAAAATCTGTGTGTGATAACCCAGGTTCGAATCCCGGTGGATCACATATATACTTTAATTAATTTCATTGGGGGTGTTTGGTTTTGTGGTGAAATTAATAAAATATAGATTATAACTATACTCTGTATATTTGCAGCTGATGGTAAATGTTCATGTTCCCATCTTTATTACTCAACTATTACGAACATGTTATAGCGAAATAGGTTGTTTAATTATGAGGACTTGGCATAAATATGTGGTAGTTTCAAATATTTGCATTAAGTATTGAGGAATTGGTTGTTAAGGGATTCAATTTACCCCCATCCGAAATAATATCGACAATAGAATAAATTACACCCAGATATAGCAAAATATGTTTATCATATTGCCACAACATTTTCGGGCTTACTTTAAACCCGTAAGGGTGTGTATTTAGGTAATGTTTGATACGAGATACTGGTGCGCATGGCATGCCGCATAGCCTAGTGCAAATCTCAAGTCTGTGCGTCAAATATTACGTTATAGGGAAGGGTAGCTCTCTTGAGAAACCTTAATACCGAAGTATTAAGCGTTCTCATGGCGTACCTCAAAGACAAACAATCGAGCCTAGAACAGTGCAGAATGGTATAGGCAAAAAGCCCTCATTCGTGCATGCTCTACTCTCAATGGCACACAGACTAGAATTTACCCAATCAACTCCAGTTCTCAGGTATGTCATGCAGCATTTAACTAAAGCCAACACCCATCGGAAACAATACCTTATAGTATCAGACTCCTAGTCTAGCATTATCTAATCCAGCAGAACACTAATAATTATAGGAAGCAGTACTGAACAATATGAATGCCAACCAATGCTTCGTGATCAACTTATCTTAACAACTAACATACATGGGTTATATCAGACCTTAACGCACAATACAATTGGCCAGCATGAAGCTGATTTTGCAGAGTTAACCAGAGGGGGTATAATATTAATAAAAGGTGGTGAAAGATATGGAAAATGAGAGAGATAGGCAGAGGAAAAGGTTCTCAGGTGCAGTGAGGGGGACAGGTATCCAAGGGATAAGAGGGATGCATTCTAGAAACCAGATCTGAGGGAGAGAGTGGCCAGAGAGCAGTATATATACTAGCACTAGTTCGAACCGCATAGGAAAAAAGCGGTAACAAGTCCTCTAGCCAATGCTAAAGAAGCTTGCCAAACATGACGTCATCAAGCATGGTAAAAAACTCCTCTAACCAATCCCCGAGGCCAGCCAGCTATGACGTCATCGAGTATAGCAAAACACTGCGCGCCTCCCCACACTCTGTTCTACTCTCTCTCTCTCTCTCTCTCAAATCCTATCATTACTACTTAATGATAAAACATATACTTTGCAATTAAATATATAAAGCCTTGACATGGGTGAAAACAAAGAGCCTTTCTGGACTGCCCATGACACGAGCTTTCATATGAAATAAAGCACACAACAATACATCAACTGTAGCCACATCCACTGCCCTGGCGATCCTAGCGAGTCACTGTAGGACAAGCCATGCGGTTCTAACGGAGTGGTTAACGTCACACCCCCCCCAAGATTTTTCTCAGAGGCCCAAGGCTCACAAAAATCTGATTGTTAGAACCATGCTATATCTCTACTTCCCATCACCCAGCGGCAGTAAAATATCTGGCACAGTTCTTCAACAATTTTTTTTACAAAATTATAACCCTCCCCATCACAATAGGTTAAATCATAATTATGTAGTTATGCTCCTGAAGAGCGAGCTTCTCTAGCCCAGCATTCTGAGAGGAGTGCAACTCAGAATTACTGCTATAACATACTGAACAAATTCAACTATCAAAGAAAGAGTTTTTATTTGATTTTTATGTTTTTAATTTGTTTATTTCGGCTGCACTGTAGGGGCAAGCCTAGTTTTTTCTTCTATACCAAACGCTCAACTCCTGCTTTACGACCCAATACGCTGGGCTACAACCGCGAGCCAACAAGCACCAAGCGCAAAATACTATTCAAACTAAAGCAGGAGGCTACCCGTGTGTCAATCTACCCAGGATCATACACCCTTGACAGACAATCTGCAACCACGTTGTCACAACCGGCAATATGGCGTATGTCCAGGCTATACTCCCGTAACATTAGCGACCACCTGGTCAGCCTCATATTCCGATTGTGAAACTGGTCCAAGAACTTGAGAGGGTGATGATCTGGGTAAACTACAACGACCAGACCATAGGCTGGAACATAGACCTCGAAATGCCTCAGTGCAAGCACAACTGCCAGCAGCTCCCTCTCGACAACAGAGCAGCTCCTCTGGGCTGAATTGAACTTCTCCGAGCAGAAACTAACAGGATGCTCCAGACCATCATCGTCCTCTTGCCTAAGGATGGCACCAGCCTCCACACCACTAGCATCCATTGCTAGTTGGAAAGGTAGGCTAAAGTCAGGGGCCCTGAGGATCGGGTGAGTGCACAACAGGTGTTTTACTACTCTAAACGCCTTCTCACACTCAGGCGCCCATTTGACTTTCTTATCCTTCCAGTTATCCTCCACCTGAGCTTGACTGTCCCGTTCTCCTTCTCCACCTTGACTGCTAAACGTAATCACAGGCACAGTGAGAGGCTCAGGGGGGTGCCTCACATACTCCTTCATGAGATTAACGTGACATAACTGATTGCACATACGTCTGTCTGGAGCGGCCACCAAGCAATCCAGGTCCGATAGCCTCTCAACCACCCTATAAGGACCAGTGTACTTCGCGGATAAGGGATGACCTACAAGGGGCAGTAGAATCAACACCTCCTGACCCACGTGAAACTCCCTGAGTTTAACCTTGAGGTCGTACCTGTCCTTCATGAGGGCCTGAGAGCTAGTCGAATTACGGCCAGCCAACTCCAGACTGCGCAACATCCGTTCTCGACTGTCGAGGACATACTTGAGCATAGAACAAGGTTTTTCTGCACCCTCCCATATTTCTTTAACCATATGGAGAGGCCCTCTGACACGGTGTCCAACGACGAGCTCATTAGGGCCGAATCCCAAACATTCCCCAGGTACCTCCCGTACAGCAAATAAAACATATGGCAGGCCAAGATCCCAACCTTTCCCACTCAAAGCAACAACAACGAAGCACAGATTTTAAGGCTGAGTGCCATCGCTCTCCGGATGATACGCAGATGACACAACCGTAACAATCCCATGCTGCTGCATAGTTTGAACAAAGAGGTTAGAAGTGAAGTTGGATCCTTGGTCTGACCGAATTACCTGCGGGTAACCATACCGGGAAAAATACACTAGCAAGTTTCGGACCACCGTCTTCGCTGACCCATTTCTCATAGGGTACGCGTCAGGGTACCTTGTTGCTACCTCCATGATGGTCAGGGGATACTTGTAAAAATCTCCCGACTGTGCATCACTGTCCTCCTTCAACTCGACAGCACTGGTACCACATTCAAGAACCTCCGGGTCTTCTAAGTGCAATTTACGAATGTCCGAAGGAGCAAGCTTATCTAAGTGTTTGCGAAACAACTCATGCCCCCCTCCTACACTGAATTTAGCCTCCCGTTGCTCTCTCTCTGTGTATCGTTGCTGTCTCTTCGTCTTTTTAAGCCCATCCTCTGCCTTCTCAGTAACAGTTAATGGGTCTTCTCCAGACTCGAAAATTGGCCCTAATAATGAGTCCCCGAGAATGTCCGTTGATACTAAACTCTCAACCGCATCAACTTTCAACCCCTTCTCGGTACCTTTCCTCCGCTTGTCTAAAGACTGTTGACCAGAATGTGACTCCCTGGATGCAAAAGATCTGGTGACAACACACGCCATAGGTTGCACCGGACATTTCTCAACCCACTCCTGCTCCTCCCTACTCACGTCGGCCGGCTTCTCGGCAACGACCAAGGGTGGAGCCTCAGAAGTAGGCCCCGCAAAGTCGTTGCCGAGAAGGAGGTCGACGCCCCCAACAAGTAACTTCTCCACAATTCCTACATCCAGGTCACGAGTCACACCATCAACTTCCATCTTCATTCTTACAAGCGGGTATGACCTTGTTGCATTAACACCCTGAACCACAACCACCCGCGCCGTATTTACAGGTTTACCAGTGAAATTCCCCAACAATGTTTGCGATGCCCCAGTGTCACGCAAAATTCTCACCTCATGTCTTCTACCCCCCCACTCCACACAACCGAGTCCCCTGTGGTCACTAAAGGCATCACGGACAGGGAATAAGCCTTCCGGATCCTTCTGCACTGGCAGTGTATTTACCTCGGAAGAATTGCCTCTAACAAACTCCGATGTCCTCTTGAACACTCCAATGCCGTGAGCAAAAGACACGGCTGCCGGAGGAGGTCGACTAGGGCACTCATTTGCCTTATGACCCTCCTGGTGGCACTTAAAACACATAAATTTCGGTTTCGGCTTATACTGTGATGTAAAAAGCCCCTGACTTTTCTCATACGGCGTGGTGTTAGGTTTGGATTCAGTTTTAGTTTCATTGCTCTTTTGTTTAAATGTGTCATTGCTACGGGGAGGGGGAGGATAACGGTCCCTAGCACTTGCATCGTACTTCTGTGAGGACCCGCAACCCCGAATCAACGACAGCCGTCGATCAGCCATTTCTGCTGCTTCGACTAGAGTTCTTGGGGTTTTCTCCTTTAAGTTCAAAGTTAGATCACCGCCCGTGCTCTTAAAGAACTGCTCCAACATCATTAACTGCTTAATTCCATCAAATGTTGTTACCTTCTCAGATCGGAGCCAGTTCCCCATGGCGTCGGACAAGTCCCGGGCGCGTTCCAAAAAGGTGCTATCTCTTCCCTTGGTTACACCCCGGAACTTCAAACGGTACGTTTCTGGTTGCAGTTCGTAAGCCCTCAGGACAGCCTCCTTGAGATCCTCATACACAATACATGACTCCAAAGGTAACGCATCGTAGGCTTTAAGACCCTTGCCTATTAATCTAGAGGATACAAGTGCTGCCCATTTATTCTCTGGCCACTGGTGTTCCTGGCACTTCTTCTCAAAGCGTGCGAAAAATTCTGTTACACCACTCTCATCAAACACCGGAACCAGTTTCAATAAGTGCGAGAGAGATTGATCATGAGCACGGTTACCAGCCCCTAGTCGCTGTCCCGTTGTCTCTACTCGCGACTTCTCTACGTCCCTGTCGGCACAGTACCTAGTCGACTCAGCTTGGATTTTTGCTAGCTCTATTTACTGATGACTTTTTCTCTCTTCTATCTTGGCTAATTCTATTTGCTGCTGATGCAGAAGCTCACATGCCCTTTGTTGCTGCTGAAGCTGAAGCTGACATTTTCTCTCTTCGATCTTAGCTAATTCGAGCTGAAGCAATAATTCTGGAGTTAACCCTGGAGGAGGTGAAGGTGCTACAATGTTTGAAATTACCGGTGGTCCCCCCAGGGGCAACCCACCCTGCCAGTCACCACCCAACTGTGGAAGCGTACCCGGGGTCGGCAAACCACTGGGATGGCTGGGAGTCGAGTGTAGGGGAAGCATGGCCGAAGGGCTCTGAGCACTCAACTCATCTCGCTCACCAGTCACCCTGCCCAGTACACACGTTATCAAGTTATCCCTGGTCATGCTGCTAGTACCCGCATGACCGATAGCTGTGGCCAGGCATTGAAGACCGTACCGATCCATACCCTCCAACCGCTCGGCAGTAATAGGCCATTGCAAAAATATCCTAGCATCCTCCTCACAGTTCACCTGATTAACCATTTCATCATACTGCTGTTCCTCAGTTTCGACATTACGTACTGTGTCTCCATTCTCCTCTGATCCGGTATAAGACATGGTGCTCACAAAAATTTCCCACCTCAATATTCAGAAAAGAAGCACCCCAAATTCTTATACCTCAATTTACACACAATAATTCTCGGAAATACTCAAGGGCTATACTATGTTGCAAAAAAAAATTATTCTTGCTGATCCCCGCAAAATATTCCCCAAAACAACAAATGTTCCCTGCTAATAAATGTAGGTTCACCAAATCCTAGGTAAGGTCGCCATTTGTTACGACTGAGGTTTAAATATATCAGGGTTCTTATTCATTGGACTAGTAATGGCATAAATGCTACAACGGAAAGCGCTAGATCCAACCTCTGATGTATATTCCCAGTGAACAAAGAACACAAATACTCTCCAGAGTTCTATATGCAATAATAGGTTATCAAACTCTCAATAAATGTGCGTCTACTCTAGGCTTAATGTTATGTGAAAACAGCCTATTACTACCTATAACCAAAGGTGCTTGGTTATGGTATGCAAAGTAAGGTGGTAAGAGAAGTTACAGCTTACGTTACTTTAATCAATAAATGTCAGGCACTCCTGCATGAAAGAAAGTGCACTAAAGTCCTTCAACACCAACAAGGAATCTTCTTTAAATGTTAGATGTTATCAAGATGCTCGAATCGGAAATGGAACCCAAAAAGGCAGGCAGCGGAACAATGCTCGTGCAGGCTATGCACACAAAAAGGCAGGATATATAATGCAGTCGGAGCCAAGAATATCCTAAACACTACAACAATAATAATAATCGCCACGACAATCCAGTACTCCTATCAACAAAAAGAGCCTAAGTCGTTTGTGTCTCATTACATCAAACTAGGCTGCGAAATGCTTGTGTAATCATAAACGGGTATGCATAAAAAGAGTAAGTGGTTTAATATACTTAATGTCTACTATGACTGATAAAGTCTAGCTAGAGTCAATGATACGAGATACTGGTGCGTATGGCATGCCGCATAGCCTAGTGCAAATCTCAAGTCTGTGCGTCAAATATTACGTTATAGGGAAGGGTAGCTCTCTTGAGAAACCTTAATACCGAAGTATTAAGCGTTCTCATGGCGTACCTCAAAGACAAACAATCGAGCCTAGAACAGTGCAGAAAGGTATAGGCAAAAAGCCCTCATTCGTGCATGCTCTACTCTCAATGGCACACAGACTAGAATTTACCCAATCAACTCCAGTTCTCAGGTATGTCGTGCAGCTTTTAACTAAAGCCAACACCCATCAGAAACAATACCTTATAGTATCAGACTCCTAGTCTAGCATTATCTAATCCAGCAGAACACTAATAATTATAGGAAGCAGTACTGAACAATATGAATGCCAACCAATGCTTCGTGATCAACTTATCTTAACTACTAACATACATGGGTTATATCAGACCTTAACGCACAATACAATTGGCCAGCATGAAGCTGATTTTGCAGAGTTAACCAGAGGGGGTATACTATTAATAAAAGGTGGTGAAAGATATGGAAAATGAGAGAGATAGGCAGAGGAAAAGGTTCTCAGGTGCAGTGAGGGGGACAGGTATCCAAGGGATAAGAGGGATGCGTTCTAGAAACCAGATCTGAGGGAGAGAGTGGCCAGAGAGCAGTATATATACTAGCACTAGTTCGAACCGCGTAGGAAAAAAGCGGTAACAAGTCCTCTAGCCAATGCTAAAGAAGCTAGCCAAACATGACGTCATCAAGCATGGTAAAAAACTCCTTTAACCAATCCCCGAGGCCAGCCAGCTATGACGTCATCGAGTATAGCAAAACACTGCGCGCCTCCCCACACTCTCTTCTACTCTCTCTCTCTCTCTCTCTCTCTCAAATCCTATCATTACTACTTAATGATAAAACATATACTTTGCAATTAAATATATAAAGCCTTGACATGGGTGAAAACAAAGAGCCTTTCTGGACTGCCCATGACACGAGCTTTCATATGAAATAAAGCACACAACCATACATCAACTGTAGCCACATCCACTGCCCTGGCGATCCTAGCGAGTCAGTGTAGGACAAGCCATGCGGTTCTAACGGAGTTGTTAACGTCACACTTTCAATTTGTGTCGACTTTTGTCATTGTATTAAGTGAAGAAGTCCTTGCATGAAAGTGTGGTAATCCTGACACTAACTTACGGAAGCGAAGCATGGACGTTCGGGAAGAGACTCAGACCAAGAGTGAGAGCAGTGGAAATGAGTTACTTGAGAAGTGCGTGCGGACTTACATGGAGGGATAGACAGACGAATGAGGAAGTAAGAAGGAGGTGTGGTGTGGAGGTAGATGTGCTGGAAAGTGTGAAAAGGAACAACTTGAGATGGTTCGGCAATATGGAACGTATGGGAAGCGAGAGAATGACTAAGAGGGTGTACGAGAGCGAGGTGCAAGGACAAGAGAGCCAGAGGTAGACCGAAGGAGAGGTGGAAGGATGGAGTGAGGAAGTATATGAATGAAGGCGGTGCTGGTTGGGAGGAGGGGCGTCGATTGACTGGGGACAGAGGTGCATGGGGGCGGTTCGTTCGTGGCCACCCCTTCGGGGATCACGGCGTCAGGTAATAGATAGATAGATAGATTATCTGTCAACATTATTATAATTGCGTTAATACGGTATATATTCAACTTTTTATTAGCGATTGCAAAATATTAAGAGGGAATCTATTCAGGCCAAAATTGTAGTAAATAAAGCCGAGGAGCGAGTTCATCCGATATTGGTAGTTGACGACGGTCATGCGTTAAGTTCTTGTGATAGGGAGATGACGATTCCATGTCCAAGGTCGAAGGACGACAGAAAGTAAGTTCTTTAGGAGGAAAGAGGAGGACCAGGTAATCACGGACTACAAAGGTGTTTATATTTGAGTAATGAAAGATAAATTCCTATGTTTTGTTTCTATTTTGTATTTTAACCCTTTCACGCATTTATGATGAAGAGGTTGCCAGATTAGCAATACGAAATAGAGTTCTCTCACTCTTATAATTACTTCTCCAAAATTAGTTTTCTGCCCACAGCTAACTCAAAGACAACTGCAGAGGTTGAAGTAACTAAACTAAAGGTTACTAAATACCCCTGATGGAAACAAAGGCTTTAAAGTATCCCCAATAGGCTCAAAATCGCGTCATATGTCGGAGAGGGTTAATATATCTATTGCTTTTTATTTTGTGTTAGCTAATTGTTAGTTCATACTACCCGGGTGACTTTACATCAAATATATTGTTTAGTGTACTGAACTATTTTATATCAAGTTTATTTGGAAATTATAATAATAGGTAAACTACCAGTGTCTTAGCTTTAATGAATACACAACTCTATGCTAATACTGAAATTGTGTATGTTGGTAACTTAACATCCTGATGATGCTATACAGTTTAGCCTACTATAGTGTGGAGTCGAAATGTTAAAACAATACTAATTACATGATTACCCGGGGGGGGGGGGGGGGGGGGGGGGAGGTGTGGCGGAGTGGTCTTGCCACTGGACTGGTAATCCAATGGATCCGGGTTCGAATCCCAATATGTAAATGGGAAGATATTATTGGGATGGAATTTGTGCTGTACCTTGTATCAGTGCATTACCACAGCACACCGAAATGCCCCCAAAATACCCTCATTGTTCCCTGATTAAAATAGCATTGTATGAACATTCCCATATTCAAAAATATGCTACAGGGGGGCAATGCCTAGTGAGTTAATTGCTCAATAGGTGGCGTTCTGAGGGTGAGGGTCCGAGTGTGGGGGACGACACTGTGAAGCGCAGAGGCGGGGCGGCTTCAGAAATGGGATTGCTTCGAGCCGAGCCGGGGTGCTTCGCATGTCTCACTCCCTAGACTGGAACAAGACCTCACGGGCCTCACCATGTTCAGCGGTAGAGTGTAAAGGTTATCAGCCTATGCCCGAGATGGAGTAGATGGAATATAGAAAAATACAAAAATGCTCTTTCGCCGTGAACATAATACTTAATTATCATAGTAAGAGTAGCCTATACTAATACTTATTTATAACAATATTCACTACAATTATAGTACATATCATAGTGTTCTGAACATATTGAAACCTCTGCCATTAATGGTTTAATTTTATTGATCTTTACTATGAATTGATTTATTGAGGAAAAGGCGCACAAACAGCTCAGGTTAGATCGCGCTGACACAATAATGTAATACGACTGTATGAACAATAAAATGTATAACTATATTAGTTGAAGTTAGCAGGTGTAGTCAATACAATTCCAACTGATCCACAAGTTAATTCGTTTGGCCTCATACATATGACACCAACGGCACATGACAGTGGGGTACACTTCATAAAGTGTATTGAGTAATTAATGAGGTAAGACAGTTTTATTATATAATTATAGCTAATGGATATAAAAAAAAAAACTCTTCTATGATTACAGTATCACTTCGATACTTGGTGTTACCAATCATGCCAACCACACCGTACAGTTGGTTAACCTGTTCTCCTCCGCACCAATTTGCGTGAGTCCTGAAACAATTGTTTGAACAATTTCCTCCGATTATCAACGATAATGCTGCATTACAGATTGAACAGATCTAGCTTATCAGATATTATAAAATGGAACACTTTAATTATGTTTAACTCTCAAATAATTAATTCGAGGTAAAGTGTATTGGCATCTATGCCCCCCCCCCCCCCCACACACACACACACACACACACTCTTTCCACCTTATATTATGGTTGGTGTCTGTTATCCCACCTCTCTTAGCCCCGCTACCCTCCTCTGCCTCCCTTCCTATCACTTCTATACCCCCAACCGTCAAATTATTACCGCCCCACCCCCACCATAGCCTCCCCTTCTGCCCCATCATAACTCTTCAGCCAGAAAGAATACACTGTGGATTCTCCGTGGCTGAGGAGACGGGCTGATGGGCGTCTCTGTTTCATGTGCTCGGAACTGTACGCGACCAGATCTCCTAATTTCTGGTGGAAATACAGCATCACTATCTGGTGCTCTTTGGTGACAACCTGTATTCACCTCCTCTTGCACTGGTGTTGACAAAGGATAATTTTCTTTTCCTTTAGTAGGGGTTGAATAGATGATCTGACCTTCGGGACATGGGGCCAAATCGCGAACTGATACTGTAGACTCTCGTTCATCTGGATGTCTGATGTTTGCATACGTCAGATTTATGTCAAGGAGCTCAACTTGATCTACCAGGGGTTCATTCTTGTTTGTTCGGACAAATCTTCTCAGAAGTACTGGACCAGGTGTCATGAGCCAAGAGGGCAATAAACTTCCACAAGTTGAACGACGTGGGAACCAAAACAAGTGTGTTCATGTGGCGTAATGTTTGTAGACGTAGACAGGAGCGATCTTATTGAGTGTAGCACATCAGTAAGCACCAGTTCCCAATGTTGATCACGCAAGTTACGTGACTTGAGAGCGAACTGGATTGTCGTCCATATGGTGGCATTATATTTTTCTACCTGTCGGGTGGTACGGAGTAGTACGACTTGTTGCGACCCCTTTTTGAGAAAAGTATGCTTTGAGATCTTTTGACATGAATGAGGTACCCTGATCATAGTGAATATAATGTGGCATTCCAAACAGGCTAAATATTTGCTCCAGACACATAACCTTTTCTCTGGGCTATTTAGGGCATATTCAGGCACTCCTGAATGATTAATCAAGTGTCTGCATGAAATGAAATGTATTCTAACAAAAACTAGATGAAAATAGCTTCAAAATGACAATAGAATGAGCTTCGTAGCTCACGGGCTTCACCCGCAGCGCTACCATAGCCATTGGGGAAAACTCGCTATTTATTAGCAATGTAGCGCTTTATTACTTTTGGCAGCACTGCTGAGACCCGGGTATGGGACCTTAGTGCACGGACGGACGTGCTGACGGTCGGAGGTGGGCCCCTCACGGTCCCGCCCACCGACACTTGACACACTTTTACGGCTTTTACAGGCTTTTAAAGCCTGTAAATTGCTGTAACTTGCCAAAACGTAGTACTACATTTCCCACAGCCAATAGGTTAATCACTGTTGTAGTGTTCATATTGGGACATGGGAATGCAAAAGGGAAACGCGAATACTCATTAACTACTGTAAGCAGATAGGGGTTACGTGTTGCTGTAGGGAGAGGTCCCTTGAAGTCAATACCAAGACGTTCCATAGGTTGCGTTGCCTTGATGAGAGTCCCCTCTGGAGGTCGATAAAACTGAGGCTTTAATTCTGCACAAACTTTGCATGATGCACAAACCTTCCTGACGTCTTCCGTGGAGAAAGGGAGATTCATCGACCTTATAGAGTGCAGCAGTCGAGTTACTCCTGGATAACAAAGTCTATTATGTACTTTACCAAGTGTAGATGTGGAGTGAGTTGTGCAGCAGAAGGCTTGAGTAAGAGTGTCAGGAACCACATTTTCCTTCCCTGGCCGATAATGTATTTTATAGCCAAAGGCTGCAACTTCCATCCGCCATTCATGTATCTTGTTGTTCTTTATCTTGTTGCGCTTTCTGTTGTCAAGCATGAATGAAACAGAGTGCTGGTCATTGATGAGGTCAAAATGACGCCGGGCTAAATAGTGGCTCCATATACGCACTGCTTCTATGATGGCCATAGCCTCCTTCTCCACAATATGGTAATGTAATTCACTCCCCTGTAGAGTCCTGGACATATATGCAACAGGTCTATCACCTTGGTTTAGTACTGCAGAGACAGCTACCTCAGATGCATCACACTCAACCTCAAAAGGTAAGTTTTCATCCACTGAGTGCAGGGTGGCGTCCTCCAGTTCCTTCTTGAGTAGATTAAATGCGTTCAATCCTTCACCTAGCGGAAACTTCCTAGTCTTTACCAACGGTTGCATCTTGTCTGAAAAGTCTTGTATCCATTTGCCATAGTACGCAAAAATCCCCATTGCTCTTCTCAATGATCCTAAATTCGTAGGTGGTGGAAGCTCTTGTAGTGGACGGAGCCTCTAAGATTCTGGCTGTATGACACCATTCCCCACACAGTAGCCAAGGACATTGATGGAACGTACAGATTTAAGTGTTATGCATTTTTGCTTGATGACCTGTAGAAAATGCTGTACATTCTGATCATGTCCCTCTTGAGTATGACCAGCAATGGTGATATTGTCAAGATAAGGGAAGGCACCCTGTACAATTGGTCAAAGTTCCAGCTGACCCAACCTCGCTCTGGGGTTCGCAGAATTATCTGGCAATATTGGTGTAGGAAGGAAGACAAAGTCTTACAAAGATTGGGATTGGTAGATCTGATTTCGGCTACATCATTGTTAGAACATATACTAAACAAGGGACAGTAAACCTATCTCAAATAAAAATGCATACATTGCTATGTATGATCCCCAACATTCACCCAAAGTTGGTAGATTTGCTTAAATATTCAAGTTATTATATCCACTGATTGGCAACGTATATAAAACCTGCTGGCTGCCACAACATACTTTACTCGATTTTATAAGAATACATATGTCTGTTTTATTGGTAGCTGCTTAATGAAGGAGCATTTAGTCTTCACAACGTGAACATTACATAATCTAATTTTCAGTAATATACAGGACAGCCACAGGTAACACATTAATGGCAAGTGGTATCCCTGCACCACTACACCAGTATTGCCAGCTAATTCTGCGAGCCCCAGAGCGAGGGTGGGTCAGCTGGAACTTTGACCAACTGTACATGTTCATGGTAAAATAACATTTCCATAGCTTGCTTGAAGGCTGCAACACTAATTGTGACTCCAAAAGGGATCCTACAAAACTGGTAAAGAAATTCATTAGTTTCAAAGGCAGTATATTTTATGTCTATTTCTTTCAGTGGCACTTGGTGATAAGCACTTCTCAAATAAAAAGTAGAGAATACACTGTATTTAGAGAGATCATTTGCCATGTTGTCAATCCTCGGTAATGGGTATGCATCCATCTCTGTATACTGATTTATCGTCTGAGAGTAATCAATGCACATTCTCTTCTTATGCCGGTTTGAGGGATCCTTTACGACTACAACTTGTGCCCACCATGGAGATAAGCTTGTTTCAATTATACCTTCAGTGAGCAGATGGTTAGTCTCTTCCTCAATGAATATCTGGTCATCTTTAATAAAGTGTCTTGATTTGCTTGCAATAGGTTTACATTTAGGTGGCAGATTAGGAAAAAGAGATGGTTCCTCAACTGCAGCTGCTGTGAGTGCACAGTAGGGATCAGCAGCAGCCACCAATTATGGTAAGTTCAGGTTTGGGTCCACCAAATTCAAATTTTACACTCAGATGCTGCCGTTGGAAGTCCTGGCCAAGTATTATTTCAGAACATAGATCTTTCAGTATACCAAGGCGTGTGGATGGGTAAGACTGGCCATTGAGATTAAGAGTGAGATCTATCATAGCATTTTCTGGGGAACTGATGTTTAATGACTTTTGTGCGAAAGAGATACCTTTACTAGTAGGATGTACCTGTAGCTTCAATTCCTTTGTAACTCTCTCACTTATATAGTTATCAGTGCTGCACGAATCCATGAGTGCACTTACCTTCCGTCCATTAACTGTCACTGAGGTTGCTGCTTGAGAAAGGCTCTGGGAAAAGTTGGTGATCGTGGCTAGAACATTGGAGCTGAATAGTGTTGGTGTTGTGCTTGTTGGTGGTTTGGATTTACATGCTCGAGCAAAATTACCTTTCTTGGCACAATTATTACAAGTGGTTTAACGTGCTGGGCAATAATTCCGACTATGATATGAGCCACCACAGAAGAAACATCTTTTCTTTGTAGTATAAGTAACAACCACTGTTGATTTTTCCGTAGAAACTGTAGTGTTCGGAGATGTGTCCTTCATAACCAAAGAATCTTCTTCTGGTGCCTGCTGTCGACCAAGAGTCACCACTGCGGCAGTATGTGCAACCTGAGGTGTGTAAGCATCAGCATTGCATTGTGCCAAGTCTAATAAATAAGCTTGATTATATGCAGTAGGGGGCAGGGGGCTATGAATCCTCCTCCCCTTATAAAATTCTCCTACTCAACGAGACTGAGATAGGTGCAAGGGAATGCGAAAGTGGTCCCAGACCCTAAGAATTGGAACTTTAAAGGTTTCTTTTCGGGCTTTGTCTTGAGTCGGCCACCCCCAGCAATGGAGTATGTGCCTGAGTATATACATACATACAGTTCATACATACATAGGCAGTTTGCAAATCAAATGTCTTGCTTTCTAGAATACGTTGACGTATCAGTGGTGAATCAATGCTATTAATAAAGGTGTCTCAAATTGATTCTTCACGATATTGTTCTGCACTAACAGCTTTGAAGTTACAGTCTTTACCCAACTTGCGCAGTTCCCTGAGAAACTCATCCAAAGATTCACCAGGCCTTTGTTGTCGTGTTGTAAGTAAATGTCTAGCCAAAAATTCATAGGGGGTCTTAACATACAGGTTTTCTAGTGGTAATAGCAGTTTCGAAGTCTGAGCATTCTTTAACGTATACATACACATTGTGAGTTACATTGTTCACTAATGTTCTGAATTTGTCTGGTGCTTTTTCTCCACACTCCTCAATGAAGTTTGTAAAAGTTCTGTGCAAGTGTCGCCATTTCCTTTGCTGCTGTTGGGGAACTAGGGTTGACATCCAAGCAAGCAGGTCTCAGAAGCTTCTCCGTGGTTAGGCTATTAAGTTGAATAAATTGTTGTGATATTGAAAGACTTGGTTGCAGCTTCGCAAGCTTTAATCAATTTAATCCGAAGGTACAACCTGCAAATAAACAAAACATCTTAGCTATAATGTGATAATGCAACATTCCAAAGTATCGTAACCTTAGATCCTACAACATATATAAATAAAATACACATTTTGTCATAAAACCTCTTAGCTATAGTATAAGGATAACACCTTACAATTCTAGTATAAATAATAATACACATCTTGAGATGCCGGGGTTGAAAGAAAATTAGCCAAGACATTCCCAGAACCTGATCCCGTATGTGAATGAACCACCAACATCACCATGCAGAATTGCCTCTATAAAAGGCAAGAGGAAAGAAATTAATAAGTTCCCCCCAACATCAGAAGAAAGTTCTAAAGAAGTTTCACCTACAACAGCAGAAAGATAAACAAGGGCCCACTACCTGTGTAGACCAAAACGTGCCGCTCCCTCCCGCTAATCCCCTCCAACCGCAACATCAAAAATGGCCGCTCCCCACCAGCGGTGAGAATTCCCTACCTGAGCCTGACTTGGAGTACGACGAGGTCATGTTTATGCAATTAAGACATCAACCTCCTCAATTTCCACACATCTACCCAGAAGGAATTAACTACCACTACAACTACTACGGGAACCAACAACAACAATATCATTATTCACCCTCACAATAAAAGCATTACATATAAATGCTTAGGAACAGCCAAAACTGTAAACTAATTATTATCATCCATCCATCAAAGCTTTCTCATACATACCTATAATATTAATAAATAATGTTATTACCTATGTAACCCTATATGTATTATTATTTTAAGAATCTTAATAACCGCAATAATAATCCAAAACTGTAATTCACATGCCTCTCATGTTCTGAAACGCACTACCCGGATTATTAAATTAAAATTAAAAACAGAATATTACCTGCCCGAAACAAGATATTGTTAAGTAAACTTGATTCCAATTTCGGGTACCTCTCCTTTCGTGGCGAACGTGCGTAATAGCTGGATAAAATCAACTCAGAATATACTTTTGTAGGGGTTAGCCTAATTCCCCTTAAAAAGTATCCTGCAAGCTGTGTGTGTGAAGTGACCAAGAAGGAGTGTAGTAGGCGAGCTAGAAGTGACCAAGAAGGAGTGTAGTAGGCGAGCTAGAAGTGAACAAGAAGGAGTGTAGTAGGCGAGCTAGAAGTGACCAAGAAGTAGTGTAGTAGGCGAGCTAGAAGTGACCAAGAAGGAGTGTAGTAGGCGAGCTAGAAGTGACCAAGAAGGAGTGTAGTAGGCGAGCTAGAAGTGACCAAGAAGGAGTGTAGTAGGCGAGCTAGAAGTGAACAAGAAGGAGTGTAGTAGGCGAGCTAGAAGTGACCAAGAAGGAGTGTAGTAGGCGAGCTAGAAGTGACCAAGAAGGAGTGTAGTAGGCGAGCTAGAAGTGACCAAGAAGGAGTGTAGTAGGCGAGCTAGAAGTGACCAAGAAGGAGTGTAGTAGGCGAGCTAGAAGTGACCAAGAAGGAGTGTAGTAGGCGAGCTAGAAGTGACCAAGAAGGAGTGTAGTAGGCGAGCTAGAAGTGACCAAGAAGGAGTGTAGTAGGCGAGCTAGAAGTATCCTGCAAGCTGTGTGTGTGAAGTGACCAAGAAGGAGTGTAGTAGGTGAGCTAGAAGTGACCAAGAAGGAGTGTAGTAGGCGAGCTAGAAGTATCCTGCAAGCTGTGTGTGTGAAGTATCCTGCAAGCTGTGTGTGTGAAGTATCCTGCAAGCTGTGTGTGTGAAGTATCCTGCAAGCTGTGTGTGTGAAGTGACCAAGAAGGAGTGTAGTAGGCGAGCTAGAAGTGACCAAGAAGGAGTGTAGTAGGCGAGCTAGAAGTATCCTGCAAGCTGTGTGTGTGAAGTATCCTGCAAGCTGTGTGTGTGAAGTGACCAAGAAGGAGTGTAGTAGGCGAGCTAGAAGTGACCAAGAAGGAGTGTAGTAGGCGAGCTAGAAGTATCCTGCAAGCTGTGTGTGTGAAGTATCCTGCAAGCTGTGTGTGTGAAGTGACCAAGAAGGAGTGTAGTAGGCGAGCTAGAAGTATCCTGCAAGCTGTGTGTGTGAAGTGACCAAGAAGGAGTGTAGTAGGTGAGCTAGAAGTGGCCAAGAAGGAGTGTAGTAGGCGAGCTAGAAGTATCCTGCAAGCTGTGTGTGTGAAGTATCCTGCAAGCTGTGTGTGTGAAGTGACCAAGAAGGAGTGTAGTAGGCGAGCTAGAAGTGACCAAGAAGGAGTGTAGTAGGCGAGCTAGAAGTATCCTGCAAGCTGTGTGTGTGAAGTATCCTGCAAGCTGTGTGTGTGAAGTGACCAAGAAGGAGTGTAGTAGGCGAGCTAGAAGTGAACATTCTGGTTAGTGCGTGTGAGGAAGGCGTCCCCCCTGGTGTCAACAGGCAGTGGACAACATATTCAGTCGCCACGTGTGACCAGATCTCTCACGGCTCCTACTTCTATACTTCACCCAAATTAAGTGCCTCTTGTTCGATACTATGTTTTGGTGATTAATGCGAAGGTTATATAAGATATGCTAAGTGTTCAAGTTAACGTCATCTTAAGAGATTATTTATTCTCTCCTTCTAGCAATCGTCACTCGTGTTGAGAGAACAAAGCACATTCTATACGTGGGATTGATAAATCTATATTTCTTGGGATATAGTTTCCTATATTCCATATACGAGTTATATATATATATTCGTACGGGAAATATACATGCACACTATACGTAAATACCAGTGAACACTATACCAGATCTTATTCTATATGTTGTTATTAGCTGGGTACGCGTTTTTTTTTTTTTTTTTTTTTTTTTTTTTGCATGTATAAGTGTTCACAGAGAGTGTTTATCATCAGTCTCCTAGTAAGATTATTTTAAGGTTTGTGCTTCCTGAATTCAAACTCAGTTTAAGCCTTCTTCTGAGTTGAATATAAACTCCTGTCAATATCATGTTGCGTTAATTCTCCATGGCGAGATCTTCAGCCCTACACACAGGCTAATATAATTTATTACTACTTCACTGAATTTATATTCATTATTGTAACTCTATGAGTTGATTTAGATTTACATCTTATTTTATATTGAATTAACGTAAATTTATTCACTGCTCAACTGATATCTTAATTTACATATAAACTTGTCACTGTGTGTGTGTCTCCGCAGTATTATTTACCTACCTCGTTCACTCGCTACCTCGCGTTTGCTCTTTATCAGGATATCAGTGTTTGTATTTTGAGACTAACCTCTCTGTATCTATTGATGCTATATTTATATAGTTATTATATCTATGTTTCATTGATATTATTGTGCAATTGCATTATATTATATTCCTGTTATATTATGAATCAGGAATAATTGTGTTTATTGAATTACTATTCTTACATTCATTTGAGCTTATTCTGATATGGATAAGACTCACATATATTATTGTGCCTTGTACCCTAGCTAAATAAGAAATAAAACTTGTGTACCGAAACTGTGTATTCTGTGACATTGGTGGAGATTGATTGATATAAGATTTATATATTAAAGTCAGTTGTGTTCCCGCTGAGTGTTATAGTTCGGAGCTTTCCTACTGTGGAAATGAAGAACTGGAATAAAGCTTGCTAAATTATAGTGTCGCATAACACATCTCATAAATCTTAACCAAAACAGAGCAAAATAACATGAGAATTCTTACAAGACATGGCCACTGATGATCCAGCTGATCTGTGTATAATTCGAAATTGAGTTTGAAACGCATCCTAGGATGCGTTCCATACTCAATTTCGAATTATATACAGATCAGCTGGATCATCAGTGACCATGTCTTATATATATATATATATATATATATATATATATATATATATATATATCGTTTTTTTGTTCTATGTGAGTGAGGGAGACAAACTGCAGAACTGCCTGTAACAAGTGCCCTCCCTCAGAGTTGAAAGAGTGAAAGGCTAAAATCAAGGGACATTCCAGCCAAAATGCCTGGACACACGGAGTTTGAAGCAGTTTAAGTCATAGGAAGAGGGAAAGACTGATTCTGGGAGAGAGTTCCAGAGCTCAGCTGTTGAATAGAAGGAAGACTGAGAATAAAGTTTCACTCGTGGGTTGGAGAGTTGCACAGGGTAGGGGTGGGATTGTGTTGCAAGATGGGTGCTATGTACCCTACATAAATGAGGTGGTATACACTGGGAGACCTCTGAGGAACACTGATTAGTGTAGTAGCGATAGAATAGCGATAGATACAACATTGCGGCGAAGAGAGAGAGATTGCAGAGAGTTGATGAGTGGACGAGAGTTAATGATACGAAAGGCTTTCCCTTCTACTTTGTCTAGGAGTGCGGTGTGAGAGGATCCTCCCCACACATGTGAACAATACTCAATACAAGGACACACTGTGCCCTTGTACAGAGCAAGAAGCCGTGCAGAGGTAAAGAACCCCTTGAGGCGGTTTAGCACACCAGCTTCTGGTAGGCTGCCTTAGCAAGACTGGTAATATGGTCCTTCCAAGAGAGAGTGGAAGAAAAAGAGACACCATGAATATTGAGAGAAGATAAAGGATTGATTTTTGTATTGTTGAAGTATAAGGGAAGTCTGGGAGTTCCTGACGGGTAAATAAATGGAGAAAGTGGGTTTTGGAAGCATTAAAGGGAACAAGCCTTTCTCTGCCCCAATTGGAAATAGTAGTTAGATCAGAAAATAAGTGTTGTATGGTTTCATTACATTTCATTCATTTTTGAGGGATTGCTGGCTGGGGTGTTCTGGAAAACTAATTGAGTTGTGTAAGGTAGAGTTGTTTGCGTATGAATGGATGGGACTGGAGGTACAGTTGAGAAGATCAATTACGAAAATTAGAAAGATAATGGGAGATAGGACAGAGCCCTGAGGAACACCAGAGTTTATAGGATGAGGAAGTGAGCGATGGCAGTCCACAACCGCAGCTATGGAATGGCCGGAAAGGAGATTGGAGACAAAGGCACAGATGGAAGGATAGAAACTGAAGGAGGGTAATTTAGACATTTAAGATTTGTGTCAGACTCTATCGAAGGCCTTCGATATGTCAAGCACAACAAAAAAAGTCTCACCGAAATCCCGAAAGGAGAATGACCAAGAGGTAGTAAGATATGAAAGAAAATCACCAGTAGAGCCACCCTTAAGCATATGGGAAGATAAATGCTTAAGAAATTTTGAGGTAAAAATAGTTCTAAAAACTTCATAGAGATGCAAGAAAGGAGAGCAAATGGACGATAGTTGGAGGGTTGAGAGCGGTCACCCATCTTCGGGACAGCTTAAATGAGAGCAAACTTCCAGCAAGACGGGAAGATGTTAGAGGAGAGACAGAGACGGAAGAGTTTGCATAGGCAGGGAGTCAGCATGGAAGCACAGTTTTTTAGTACAACTTGAGGAACACTGTCCGGTCCATACACCTTCTTAGTATTTAGCCTAGTAGTGTGGTAAGTACGTCCTTGGAAGATATTATGATGTTAGTCATAGGTAGGAGAGATGAGGGTGGAGAGGGAAGAATAGCACCGGAATCATCCAAAGTGGAGTTTTCAGCAAAAGTCTTAGCGAAGAGTTCAGCTTTGTCAGAGGAAGAAGTGATGGTAGTGCCAAGTGGAAAAGAGGAGGGAAAGACGAAGAAGAAAAATTATTGGAGAGGTTTTTGGCTAGATGCCAGAAGGCTTGGGAAGAGCTAGAGTTGGATAGTTCAGTGCATATATTATTAATGAAAGTATGTTTGGCGAGGCGAAGAACAGATTTGGCTTGATTCCGGGCAGAAACATAGGAAGTACATAGGAAGTATGAGATTCTTGAATTTTAAGGCGACGGTACCGTTTGACTGCTTCTTCCTTATTGCGGACAGCAGTAGAGCAAGCGTGAATAAACCAAGATTTTTTGGCATTAGACTGAGAAAAAGAAATTGGAATGTATGGTTCCATGCCCGAGAGGATTACCTCGGTAATGCGTTCAACACTTTCCGAGGGTCCCCGCCACGGAAGCAAAAGTAATTCCATGGGAAATCAAAGAAGTACTGCCGAAGAACCTCCCAGTCAGCAGCGCCAAAGTGCCACAAGCGCCGCCGGCTGGGAGGATCGGGTGGCCATACCTGAGAGATAGGAGAGGTGACAAAGATAAGTTTATTGTCGGAGGAGCCCAAAGGAGAGAAAAGATTTATAGTATAAGCAGAAAGGTTAGATGTTAGAAATAAGTCAAGAATGTTGGGCCGATCTTCGAAGCGATCCGGGATACGGGTGGGTTACTGAACCAACTGCTTTAGGTCATTTAGGATAGAAAAGACATAGGTTTGTTCACCAGGTTGGTCAGTAGAATGAAAGAGGAGCCATTGGTGATGGTGAACGGTGAAATCTCATAGGATGGAGATTTTTGCGAAAGGAGAGATGGATAGTATGTGTTCCACTTTAGAAGTAAGATATTCAAAACATTTTGGATAGTAAGTAGAATTAGGGGAGAGATAAACAGCACAGATATATTTAACCAGAGAGTTGAGAATTCAGAAGATTAAAAGTTGGGAACACGAGAGAAAGCGAGATTGTTGCGCACATATACGCAACATCCACCTTTGGTTTGAAGCTGAGGATAGAGATAGTAGGAGGATACAGAGAAGGGCTTGCTGTCAATACTCCCAGACACCTGAGTTTCGGTGAGAAAGAGAAGATCAGGGTTGGCAGAGGAGAGGTGGTGTTCCACAGAGTGGAAGTTAGAGGAAAGGCCACGAATATTACAGCAATTAATAGTGAGAGTAGAAGGTAGTGGTCCAGGGCATTTAAAGGAGTCGTTACCAGGGGCCAAACCAATGGGAACATTTCTGGTCCCCCACCCCCCCCCTGGGGACTCCGAGGCGGGTCGTGTATACGTCATAGTTCGTTTGAAGAAGGATAGTGTAATATGTAGCCTAAGGTGCTTGTAGTATATTGTATGGATAGGAGGAGAAGGTGTTTTGGAGGGCAGGCTGGGGTTACCCTCAATAATGATATATATATATATATATATATATATATATATATACGTTACCGGTACCAGAATAAAGATGTTCGTGTTTACCTTGGTGTTGCTTGCCCCTATATATATATATATATATATATATATATATATATATATATATATATATATATATATATATATATCTCTCTTTTTTCTTGAAGGCATGTGAGATTATATAATACAGCATAATTTGCATTTATATTTTTTTTATCAAGGGATTCAATATCTCTCGCAATTTAACGTTATTGAACATTAAATAAATGTAAGAGAGTATGTTATCAGAGGGTTGTTGGGTTGTTGGTGGTTGTAACGTTTCGACTATAACATTAGTCATGATCACACAGTTGGTAATGGGTAGTGTAAGTATAGAGGGGGCTTATATAGGGGGTTCTAGATCTCTCGTCGCTTGCTCTGCCCCGGTGGGTGGGGCTAGTCGGCAATCTGCATTCGTGGTTGGCTGGCTGCTGCTATCCGCGCACTGCGCCTGTTGATTGGCTGGCTGAACACTGGGGCATAACCAGCTGGGCGTTGGCTAAGGGGTGTAGGGTGCTCGCTGTATGGGGTGTCATTTTCTTCTTGGTGTCTGTCGGGGTAGGATCTCCTCGCTGTGGGGAGAATTTGTAGGTCCAAGGCCTGGTTGTTTAGTGTAGGGTTGAGGGTAGGGCTGGGCAAGAACCGTAATTTTCGGTACTCACAGTTCCGAGTATCTGAGGCAGGTGGAACCGTTGGAACCGGTTCCAGAACCGGTTCCTCAATGTAAACAAATATGAGTCAGATTCAGTGGAGGACTGGGATTGAGATGTAGCCTACAACTGAGTGTCTGAGTGAGAGAGCCGCGCGCCGCGCGGAACCAAGTGTGCAGTTGCCAACCACCACCAATATACTAGTGTGTATAGTGTAGTGTTAACTGTTACACCATTTTCGCTCCTTGAATCTCGCATTTTCTATAGTTTTACATCTTCAGTGGAATCGTTTAGTAGGAACCGGTTCTCAAAATTGGCACTCGGTTCCAAAGTAATTAATTGGATTCGTTGGAACCGGTTCTGGAACTCATTCCTGCCCAGCCCTAGTTGAGGGTCTGTATGTAGATGGCTTCAAGGATTGGGTGGCGTCTCGAGTCGGGTTCATTATCTAATATGGAGGTGCTGGTTTCTAGGTCTTTGCGAGTTAGTTTGGGGTAGTCTGGGCTGTTGTAATGATTTTTTATAGCGCCAGATTGTAGATAGAGGATAAGACGACGGCTCAAGAGAGTCTGGGTCATGCGGATATACACTTTACGGGGTCCACATGCAGTCCCTGTGGGTACAAGAGTGTTGGTATACTACATGCTCCAGATTCAGTTGTTTTTTGTCGTTGGCAGGGCGATTACGTAGTACAAGTTGGGACATTTTGGGGGATTTATAATATATAATTAGTTTAATTTTGTTGTTAGTGTTGGTGGGCTGTATGTTTTTCAGGATGATGTCTCTTATGACGGCCTTGTCTGTTTTGTGGTCAGAGGACATATAGTTTTTATAATAAATGTTGATGTCCTCGGGGCTGGTGGTGTTGGGGGCTTCATTATTATACCATTTTTCTAAGTGTTTCTTAATGGTTTTGTCAACGTCCGAGTTGGAGTAGCCGTTTTTGATGAGGACTTGTGTAAGGCGGTTTAGTTCATGGTGGGTGTCTCGCCAGGAGGAACAGTGAGAGAGTGCCCTCCTGACATAAGCTAAGATGGTGGAGATGAGGTATCTATTAGGGCACTCACTTTTGCCGTTGAGGCAGAGTCCATTATTCGTGGGCTTCGTGTAGACTGTAGTGTTTAAGCCTATGTCATGTTTAGTAACTAAGATGTCTAGGAAGGGTAGTTTCCCTTAAGTAGTTTCTTCATAGGTGAAATTGAGCCCTGATGCTGTGATTTCACCTATCATGAAAATATATAATATATATGTATATATATATACTGTATATAGTGCAATTTCACTATAGGGGCACGCATTTGACAGGTACAGTACCACAAAGGATTTAATTTTAATACAGATTTTGTTTTGGTTTCCAGGCATCCAACAACAAGCTACACCCTTTTCTGGTGTACGAAACAATAAAAAAACAATGGGGATACTTTAATATTAATAATGGTAGACGAAATATAAAGATAACTCGGTGGAAAAGTTGCGTTCGAGGGAGTAATGTTGATCGTTTGTTTACATTGCACTCGAAGTTAGTAGGCTACTTGGCGCATTTAACTAATTTCCCATATTGACGCTTCAATTACAAATTTAGGCCGTGGGATACAATATGTGTTAAGGTCCCCCCCCCCCCCCCCCCACCCCTCCTAGACTTATTGTCATCATCATATATTGCCAGCAGGGCGGGGAAAACAAAAACTGGAAACTTAACTAACGTAAAGCGTCATGTCAACAAACCGACGATGGGAAGAGGCGGTAAACTCCCGATTTTCGGCCCAAACGCGCTTCTTTATTCTCGTCGAAAACCACATTAAAAATGTTATTAAATGGTTTATATTACTAGTATCAGACCAGAAAAGGGTGTAGGTTGTTGATGGATGTGTAGAAACCTAAATTAAATCTCTAATAAGTACGTGGTGGTACCTGTCAAATGCGCAGTAAATTTTACAATATATATATTATATATATATATATATATATATATATATATATAAAATTGAGTGTGTGTATAATGCATTTATTATGTCTACTTCAGGGCTACATAGCGACACATGTTGTGTCAGCATCTAGGCGGCCCGAGGCGGGACCTTGCTAGGATGTCTTCATGAGTTCGGGGTTGTCCTCTTTTTTTTTACCATGCAGATATGGCAAACCTATTTGAAAGTGACATTAAGCCCAGAGTGGTGTACAGTCGCCTACCAATAATCATGTACATCACTAAGTCCCTGCAAGTATTATAACTTTAAAATTATATAAGATTAGTATAAATATTTCCTATAGATAATCCCAAGCATAACATGTAATAGTATCTACAAAGAAGATGATGCAACAGAATGAGTTGGACGGCGTTAGAGGCCCCAATGTATCTAAAGCTAGCAATTGCCATGACTTATCTACAGTTAAGGTGCCTGACGGACTGCGTGTCTGTGTCTGTGTCCGGGTGTCTGTCTTTGCCCTTTGCGCATGCTACGCAGACCTCCGTGGCACACTTTGCCACGGGGTTGGGGTGGGGCATCTAATAGGTTGTTTTGAATGTATGTAGTAACTTGATGTATCCTAGTATATCTCATTTCTGGAATGAATGGTTTGCAATACTGTCTTCGTTTCTGGAGGGTCTAATACCTCATGCCCTGACTCGGTATATTTGTGGTCGCCTACACATTGCAACGAGAAGGCATACGTGTGAGGGGAGCCATGACGGGCATATGTGTTTTTGCAAAGCTTCTGGGTGGTAGCAGGGGCGTAGCTAGAGATTTGGAGGCCCAGGGGGCTTAGTGCCTGGAGGGGCCCCCTCCATGGTTTGCTTATTATAGAAGGGGGTGGCTAGCGAAGCGAGCCTAATCAGCTGGGGGGTTCGGGGGGGCGCTGCAGCCCCCCCGAGAAAAGTTTAGAATAATAATGCTACCTAGGTGAGTTTTGACGATATCCATGACTCAATAGTGGGATACTGGTAATACTTTAAGATACAATTAATTATTATATCACCGTTATCTAATGGATTAGGAATACATGTACATGGATGGTACAATACTGTAAAACATATACCACTGTGATGAACTCTTTCTCTTTGTCGTTCATTAGGCATGTCTGAAATAAGCATATAAAATATAATACTAATAAAATAATACAAAATAATAATGTACATGAAACGTGTTAACATTAAAATATTATTTCAACCCCACCACTGGCGTTAGGGAGTTAAAATAGGCGTAATTGGTAGGCCTAATCAAGCTATGCATTACCCTCAAATCTCAATACTGGGGGCCTCTTCTTGAGAACCCCAGTAACTTGTTAGAAAGCTTACCAACGTTTGCACCTGACCCTCACCCAGCCGACGGGCCAGATCAACCTCCAGACGAGCATTCCATGCTCACAACTGTGTTCCTTCTTATTTCACAGTTCCAGGGCTTAATATGTACAGCCACCATAGCCTATATATGGAAGGCGTATGGTAGCATAAATAAAAGTGCTCCAGAGTCTAAATTTGAAAGAATGAGTCATAGTGCTCATAGGCTAACCAAGGTAGCCTACACTCTACACCATTATGTTGCCTTGCTCAGGGTTGTCAATCCACAAAATATGAATTGTTATCATTATGGTTTATTATTTGTATCATTATAGCGC